>CADDIJ020002100.1:0-64856 GCA_902809745.2 Tetradesmus lagerheimii | reverse complement strand
CATGGTAACCTACTGCACACAGAAGCGTGCCAAACACATTTAAAAAGCCCCTGATCTTATCGAATACGTTTATACGACTGTTGTGACAGGTAGCACGCGGACGCAGGCCAGCTGCCTTGCCCGAGGACTGCACTCGTCAGGTATCGATTGGCTTCGCAGGGGTGACTGTTGTATTAATGCGTAGTTAAAGCTTTCAAAATACGATGTTCTGAATCAGATATCATGTCAGCTAGCCAGACATAGCAGCTAACACGTGCACTGCAGTGCAGAAGGCATACACCTTGGCACCTGGGCCTTATGACTGCGTATACGCTGCCCTAGAGCGGTGTCAACCACCAAGCAGGTATCATATACATACATAATTCGACATTGAACGTTTATGAACAGTCTGTAAGCCTGTTACAGGCCAGTAGTACTTGCAGGAGCTCGGCAACAGCAGCAACAGCAGCAGCCTGCTGAGCGTACTGCCACTACGTACTGGCCCTGACAAGGCCACGTACTGCGTACTCAGAGTACGTACTACGTCCGGGACGTACTGACGTACTGGTACTCTCTGGAGTCAATAATACCACGTGCGGTTTTTGTACACGCCAGTGTACCAAACATTCCACTTTGACATCATCGTGTGGTGGCAGCATATACATAAACCTGCTTCATAATGAACTATCCGACATCCACACACTTTCGCACTGCAGCCATGGCCATCACTGAACATCCTGATGCTGCTACTGCTGTTACTGCATCCTTGCCGGAGCCTTGCATCCTGCTGCACGGGCAGGATATGCAGACTTAATAAGAAGATTACTGCGACCATCGTCGCCGGACCTACTGTGTGTCACTGTTATCGCGGGTTCCCACACCCGGGTACACCGGAGCTATATCAAGTTGAGCACACGGGTGAGGCAACTGGCGGGACCCGCCCGGGCCCGACCACCAGTTGTCAACAATCCTGCTGTGCTGTAATCTCTTCTGCGCCTACAGGTGAAGTGACACGGTGATGGCAATGCAGCACGGGATGCTCAGTACGCTCATTTTGGCAGCGTACTGCGTACCAGTACGCGTACGGGACGTAGTAATCAGCCAATACGCTGCTGAGTACGCTGGTCCTGGTAGACGATCAGACGGACCCGTCACTTGCCGAGTTGCCGTGTAACTTAGCAGCTGGTGACACCTAGCACTCTAGCAGATTGGCTTCGAGAGCTCCCCTAAGACAATCACGAACGCAATGTCGCTTTCCAGCGCGGCTTCCGCCCAACCACCGAACGAGGAGTGGAAGAAATCCACCAACCCCGTAGATCACTGCGAAATTGTGAGCAAGCTTGCAAACGGGAACAGCTACAAATGCAAGTACTGCGCCAAACAGTTCAACGGGAGCGCAACGCGCTGCTATGTCCACCTGACCGGTGAGGGCACTGGGGTGGCCAAGTGCACCAAGTGCCCCAAGGAGACGGTGCTCTCCCTAACCGCTGAACAGGACAAAAAGAAAGCCCAGGGCAGCAAGAAGCGCAAGGAGTCTGAGGCGGACCAATGCAGGCGCGACAGCCATGCTGAGGCTGGCCCTGGCCCGAGCAGTGCTGCTGCTGCTGGCCGTGCCGGCTCCATCCCTGGCCCGGTGAGCCATTGCTGCAGCTGATGGGTTACTTGCATGGTGCGGCCACACATGTGATTGAACACCTGAATACATGTTAACAGTGTTCATGCAAGTGGATGGAAGACTGATCCTGCCGTGTGCTGCTGTCACTGCACTCCAACAGCTGGGTGCTGCATTCAGGCGCGCTGACACCACGACTGTCACCCGTCACCTGGCTGACATGATTTTCCTGGAAGGCCTGCCCATGAAGCTGATCAAGAGCAAGTACCTGCGCAAGTTCCTGGCCTCGCACAGCAAGTGGGTGGAGGATGCCGTGCTGGCTGCCTATAGGCATAGCTATGGCATCAAGCAAAAGCCCCACATCTCTATCGCTGCTTACAAGCCTCCCAGCTACAACACCCTGCGCACCAAGTGGCTGGATGACGCCAAGCAGCGCGTGCAGACCAGGCTGTTGGCGTGGCAGAGGCGGGCCACCCAGACGGGGAGGACCATCACCTGTGACGGCTGGAGTGATGCCCAGAACCACCCCATCCTTAACGTGCTCGGTGTGTGCCCCAAGGGTGCCCAGTTCCTCGGGGCTGTGGACACCAGCGGCAAAGCCAAAACTGCTGAGTACATCGCCGAGGTCATCATTGAGTACATCGAGGGTGTGGGGCCTGAGAACGTGGTGCAGGTGGGTGTGGTGTTGGGTATGCTGGGTTTGGTAACATTGACATGGTATTGACGTCACCTTTGCTGTAGCAGCAGCAGTGTTGGTTATGGCAGCCACACCGATGGCTAGTGTATCAGGGCAGCATGCAGCTGGCAGCTGGGGGGACACAATCTGGCAGGGACACAGTATGTTAAATCAACATGGCAGCATATGTAGCCCCAAAATTATGCTGTGTGAGTATGATCAGATGGCATTCAGTAACTCAACAAGCAACTCGTTACTCATGCTGCAACCTCCCGTGTCGTTGCATACTGGCCTGTAGGTGGTGACAGACAACGCTGGTGCCTGCAAGGCTGCTGGCAAGATCATAGAGGCAGCATACCCCCACATCACATGGTCCCCATGTGTGGCACACGTGTGTGACCTTGCGCTGGAGGACATCTTCAACCTGCCTTACTTCAGGGAGGTCCACACCAATACCAAGGCCTTCGTGTCCTTCATCAACAACCACCACGCCACACTGGCTGTCTGACGCGAACTGGGCATCGCTGGCCTGGCCACCAGCACCCTTACCCCTGAGCAGGTGGCTGAGGCGCTGAAGTCCAGCAAGCTCGCGCTGCTGCGGCCTGGTGAAACGCAGTTCGCCTCAGCCTTCCTAATGCTGGAGCGCAGCGCAGAGTGCAGGGTGAAGCTGCAGCAGTTCGTGGTGTCAGATGCTTGGAACACGGCGGTGGGCTCCATGAAGGCTGCTGACAGGGTAAGTGGACTTGGCATGGCAATGCTTATGCTTTGTTGCATCTGCATGTGAATGGCATTGGTTGTTTATTAGTGATGCTGCCACCTGCCCTGCCAATCTGCCATGGATGCATGCCAGTGCTGTGTTGCCCAACTGTCAGCTGCCTCGTCTTGTCCACAGCTGCAGTGCTGATCTTTTCCTCTTCCATTCTGTGTACTGTGATCATGCGTCACACAACCCGACAGGCTGCAGCTGATGAGCACAAGAGCACCATCCTCAGCGCCAGCCACTGGAAGGTGGTGGACCAGGCCCTTGAGATGTGCGAGCCCATCATCAAACTCTTGCGCAACGCCGACAGCGACGTCCCCACCACTGGCAAGATCCATTACTATGCCTACATGGTCAAGCAGCACCTGGCGGCGGCAGGCGCAGGTGTGCCAGCATCCTGAGGTGCGGAGGATCTGGGACGCGCGCTGGAAGTTCATGGACAGCCCCCTGCATGGGGCTGCCTACTGCCTGGAGCCGGAGTTCCTGAGTGATGTTGGGCTGTACCTGGGCAATACCCGTGACAGCTGCGTGCAGAACCTAATTGCTGTGATTGACCAGATGCTGCCCGAGGAGGAGCGGCAAGCAGCTCGCATGTCATACGCATCCTTCAGGGCCCAAGAGGGTATTTTTGGGTCAGCAGCTGCTGTGGAGGATGCTGGCAGCATGCCAGCACACCAGTGGTGGGAGATGTATGGTTGTGGTCACCCTGAGCTGCAAAAGGTTGCCGTGCGCTTGCTGGCACAGGTATCCTCCGCCTGCTCGTGTGAGCGTGCTTGGTCAGCATACGATTTCATCCACAACAAGCGGCGCAACAGGTTGACGCCAGCACGTGCACGTGACTTGGTGTTTGTGTTCACAAATGGCAGGCTGGCTGAGAAGATGGAGACAGCAGAGGAGTCTTTTGTGGGGTGGGATGAGGAAGAGGAAATGGAGGCGGCTGCAGAGTGAGCCAGTGAGGGCTTTGGTGTTCAGGGGATGAGGGGTGCCCAACTGCGAGCAGTTCTGGGCATTGTTGCTGACTTGGTGTGGGTGCAATACTAATAATGTATCAGTTGTGTTTGTCACCCCCTGATGTAACATACACACATCATTTGTTCTGTCACTTGCAGTAAGTCCTGATGAGTTTACCATGGTGCCAGAGGGCCCACTAGTACTCGGCAACGTACTCGCACGTACTGGCCCTGCGTATTGGACCCTGCCAGCAGAGTACTGCGTACTGCTTACTACGTACTGAGAGAAGAAGAAGAAGAAGAGGGGTTACAGGGTGTACTGAGAAGAAGAAGAAGAGGGGTTACACGGTGTGCACAGGCAACTACGTTGCAACGAACACCCGAAAATCTGGAACGTCGCAGATGACTCAGCAAAAACAGGCTGTCACTCAAGGAGACTCACCCCAGAAAGTCTCTCTGTGTGTGTAACTTGACATACTGAGAGTACTGAGAGTACTGCGTACTGCGCATCCCTGGGTGATGCTTGACATGCTGGACGGCTTGCTTACATGGACAGCCCACTGGTCCGGCGGGACGTTAAACACGTGGCGCAGTGGTGATGACGGACGAACAGTGGCCGAAAGGTTGCAGGTTCGATTCTGAGCCTAAGCAGTATGTCCCTGGACTCAGGGATACAGTCGGCGAAAGCCGAAGGAAGGATGCTGCTAATGTCCTCGCGACTCTCCGCAGGACTCCGTCGATTGCTGGCTATATACACACCGGCCCTGCTAGGTATGCTGTAAGGTTGAAGGAACCGGAAGTTTCTAGAAGGTTCTAGAAGGTTCTGGATGTTTCCAGAAGGTTCCAGATGTTCCAGAAGTTCTAGAAGTCTCCGGAAGGATGTAGATGTTTCCGGAAGTAGTATGTTCTAGGATTGTCTAGAAGCTTCCTTGGTCCAGAATGTTCCAATTGTAGCCAGTTGAGGAGGCGTTGTAGGTTTTCGCCAAGGCTATAAATGGAGGGGGCCTCTCCTCACTCAACAAGAAGTATTCACTCAACAAGAAGTATTCACTCAACAAGAAGTATTCACTCAAGAAGTCTTTCCATCAGACCTTTCAAGTCCTCGTAGCCTCGTTTATTGTGTGAAGCCTTCCCTTGGTAACTAACTGAGCCTTCTATACAACTACGGCCTACGTCGAATCGCTATAGAAGACCTTAGTTGCCAAAGGACCCGCCGACAAGGCGTGACAAGTGGTAGCAATTGAGGAGCACATCACTAAGGAGGCCAAGGCCAAGGGCGTCTCTGATTGTGAGTCCGCTTGCTAAGCAGCCATGGATGGATCTGGAGTGTCGCCGGAGATGTTGGCCTTACAACAGCAGGTGGCTCAGCTTCAGCACGCGCTTCAGCAGATGCTGCAGCAGCAGACCAGTGCTGTGCCTACAAGCAAGCTGAAGCTCCCCAAGCCACCAGAGACCAATGGCAGGCAGCCTACCCCTGTCAATTGGTGCCACAAGATGGAGACGTACCTTGCGGCCGAGGGCGCCAACCTCAGCAGCTCTTCCATTGTGACGGTGGCAGCGGCCTACCTCAAGGACTCAGCCCTCAACTGGTACCGCCAGCATGAGCAGGCTGTGGCGGTGGGCAAGGCTCAGCCCTACGCTTCTTGGGATGAGTTCAAGAAGGTCTTTATCGCCCGTTTCACCCCTGTTGACCCAGAGGTGGACGCGCGGGAGAGGCTTGACCGGCTCACCCAAACGCGTAGCGTGTTCGCCTATGCCCAGGAGTTCAACACCTACATGCTGGAGCTGCCGCACATGGACGAGAACGACCGCATTCATCGCTTCATCCGCGGTCTGAAGCCGGAGGTGCGCATTCACGTCAAGCTGCAGCAGCCAACCACGCTGCATGACGCCGTGGAGCTTGCCATTAAGGCAGACTCGATGGTGTGGGAGCGTGGTCGAAGCGGCTGTTGCCGTTTCGAAACGGCAACAGCCGCTTCGTCAACATGGGCAGCAACAACCGTGGAGCGGTTGCAAGGGGCGGACCGGCACCCATGGAGCTCGGAGCAATGGAGCCGCAGAAGCCCAGGAACCAGCCGCTCAAGTGCTTCTACTGTGGCAAGCCAGGGCACAAGCGGCGGAATTGCAAGAAGCTGCAAGCGTACAAGCAGCGTGATGGGGACACCTCTGCACGGTCAAACTGAAGGGCGTGTGCAGTAGTGTGGGTCGTACTGTGCGCATTGAGCAGGCTCAGCCCCGTGCGCCTGTGAGAGACTCACGCCAGGTAGAAGGCTCACAAAGGCCTAGTGAGTCTGGAGCATCCAGTGCAGCCCAGGGAAAAGCGGGTACCCGTCGTTGTGGACGACTGCGGGACTGTACCTACTAGCTGTTCAACCGCCTGGAGAAGGTCAAGTACGCCGATGCTTACGGGCCATTCTCAGTGGACGCCTGCGCACGTGAGGAGACTGCCCAGGCTGACAAGTTCTACAAGGGCTTCACTGACTTCCGCAAGGCTAATGTCAGCGGCGAGTCAGTATGGCTGAATGTGCCTTTCCGGCATGCTGGCCAATATCTGAGGCACTACCTGGATTGTAAGAAGACCGCACCGGAGACGACATGCGGCGTGTTTATCCTGCCCAAGTGGGACAGGAAGCCGTGGTCACCACGGAAGCTGACGCAGGGGATGAGGGTAATTCACGAGTACCCTGCGGGAACGGAGGGCTTGTTCTCTATCCCATCCGGGGACAGGTGGGTGGAGCAAGCTTCTCAATGGCCGGTGATCATCCTGTGGGATCCGCCCGTGAACACAGGAGTGAAGCCAAGGCCATGGGAGGAGGAGTTGCCAGCAAAGCAGGAGCAGGAGACACTCACTGCACCCGAGGCCGAGGACTCGTGCACCGCCATGGAGCTAGGTGGTCTTGAGCCTGCTAGCCATGAGCTCATTCGTCTGAAGGCCAAGTGCCGCGGCGAGGTGCTTGATGTGCTAGTAGACTCAGGTGCGAGTGAGGACTACATCGATCCGAGGGTGGTGATGAAGTTCCGATTGCCTGCTCTCAAGCTCCATCGACGTCAAGTGAGGCTCGCCAACGGTTCACTGCAAGATGCGGGAATGGTCGTGCCTGACCTACGTTTCCGTATTGGACAATTCAAGGACCGGAGGCCTTTTACCGTCACTCAGCTGGCACCATACGACATCATCCTTGGCAAGCCTTGGTTGACTGCTCACAACCCTGCCATCGACTGGGTGTCTAACACCACCACCATTGAAAAGAGGGACGTCACATACACCTTGCAGCAACCCTCTAACATCGAGAGGACAACTCCCGGTGTCAGTTTGTTGTCTGCACTTCAACTCAAGAGGGAGTTACGCAAGGGCGCAATTGCTTACCTTGCCATCCTCAAGGAGGTTGAGGAGGACCCAACTATCCGTGCGATAGATGACCTCTCCCTTCCTTCGGGGATCCCGAGTGGGTTGAACGGATGAAGGGGGTACTTCACAAGTACTCAGCCATCTTTGGCAAACTGCCAAAAGGTGTACCTCCATCCCGAGGTGTGGAACATGAGATTGAGCTGGAGCCCGGTGCCAAGCCCCCTTACCTACGTATTTATCACATGAGCCCTTTGGAGCTGGCGGAGGTCAAGCGACAACTAACGGACCTGATTGACATGGGGTTCATCCAACCTTCCAAGTCGCCGTATGGAGCACCCATTCTTTTTGTTCCTAAGAAGAGTGGTAAGCTTCGTATGTGCATTGACTATCGGCCGCTGAACAAGATAACGGTGAAAAACCGCTATCCTTTGCCTCGCATTGACGAGCTGATGGATCAGCTTCATGGGGCGACGATATTCAGCAAGCTTGATCTTCAGAGTGGCTATTGGCAGATCCGCATTGCTGAGCAAGATGTGACAAAAACCGCGTTCCGGACGCGTTATGGTCACTTTGAGTGGAAGGTTATGCCTTTTGGGTTGACCAACGCACCCGCAACTTTTCAGCATTTGATGAATAAAATTTTGCAGCCATATCTTGATAAGTTCATGGTGGTGTACTTGGATGACATCTTGATCTTTTCCAAGACACCTGAGGAGCATTTGGAGCACGTGGCTAAGGTACTCGCGGTTTTGAGGGAGAATCAGCTTTATGTGGGGCTTGACAAATGTGCATTTGGGCTCAGCGAAATCGATTTCTTGGGACATGTCGTCAGTGCCGACGGCATTAAGCCAGATCCCAGGAAGGTGGCAGCGGTTACGGAGTGGCCGACACCTGGCACTGTGCGTGAAGTGCGAGGTTTTCTCGGTTTGACTGGTTACTACCGGCGCTTCATTCAGCACTATGCTCAAAAGGCGTACCTGTTGACGGAGCTCACCAAGGAGAGCATCAAGTGGCACTGGCGGGATGATGTAGAAGGTCGGGCCTTCGACGAGCTCAAGAAGGCATTGGTGTCCGCACCTGTACTGGTGACGCCTGATCCGAGCTTGCCTTATGAGGTCTACACCGACGCCTCCAAGTTTGCGCTTTGAGCGGTACTACTTCAAAATCAGGGCAAGGGCTTGCAACCCGTGGCTTATCTGTCACGGAAGCTCTCGCCAACAGAGCGCAACTACCCCACTGGAGATCGGGAGATGCTTGCAATCTACTACGCTCTACAGCAGTGGCGTTGCTATCTGGAAGGATTTCCCTTCAAGGTCAACTCTGATCACCTGAACCATACTTGGTTCAATAAGAAGCAGGATCTTTCTCGATGACAGGCCAAGTGGAGTCAGTGGATCGAGTCGTACTACACTGGTACGGAGATTGCTTACAAGGAGGGAGCTAAGAATTTGTCAGATCCTCTGTCACGGCGCCCGGATCTCGCCTCAATTGCGCTTGCTACGGCATCTGTGCCTAGCAACTTGAAAGAGGAGATTCAGGCTGGATATGAGAAGGATCACTACTATGATGACGTGATGCCAGGTCTGTGGATGCATGATGGGTTGTGGTACTTCCAGGATCGCGTGGCTATCCCAGCAATTCCCGAGCTCAGGAAGCGCATTATTGCCGATTGCCATGACTGTCCAAGTGCTTTACATCTTGGCCACACCAAGACTCTGCAACGTGTGGCCAGGAGATTTTGGTGGCCGCACATGAGCCGTTCTGTCTATTCTTATGTTGTGGCATGTCCTTCATGTCAGCGCAATAAGCCTGTGATGCAGCGACCTCTTGGTCTTCTGCAGCCTTTAACTGTGCCTACGGCAAAATGGGAGCAGATTACCATGGATTTGATCACAGATCTGCCTGTTACCAAGGAGGGGCATGATGCGGTGGTGACCTTTGTGGATCGCCTGACAAAGATGGTCCACTTTGCACCCACCACTAAGACTGCAGGAGCGGAGGCGATTGCCAACGTATTTGTGCGTACATGGTATAAGCACCATGGTTTGCCTCGTGTCATTATCTCTGACAGGGATTGGCGGTTTCTGAGCCACTTTTGGCAGGCATTGTTCAAAGCTCTTGGCACTGAGCTGCGGTTTTCTACAGCTTTTCACCCGCAGACTGATGGCCAGAGTGAGCGTGCGAATCGCACCTTGGAAGAGGTGTTACGCCACTTTGTTTCACCTCGCCAGGATGATTGGGATGATTACCTAGATTTGGCGGAGTTTGCTATCAATGATTCAGTCAGTCCTTCTACGGGCTACACGCCTTTCTATTTGGCGCATGGTCAGAATGTGTCCTCACCTATTGATTTGGCAGATGTGATCGTGCCAGCAGCGCAGATGCGTGCTCAGGAAATGACGGACGCAATTGAGCATGCCAAGGCCAAGCTTCGGGAGTCCCATGAGCGCCAAGCGCGCGCAGCCAACAAGGAGCGACGACACTACCTGTTCCAAGTCGGAGACAAGGTGAAGCTGTCCACAATCAACCTCAATTTACCATCCACGATGAGCAAGAAGCTCGCAGCTCGCTTCATTGGCCCCTTCACGGTGGAGAAGGTCATCAATCCGGTGGCCTACAAGCTGAAGCTTCCTGCTTCTCTCAAGATTCACCCTGTATTCCACATCAGCTTACTCCGGCCATGGAAGGAAGATGCGCCCTGACCACAAAGGACACTCTGCACCCGTGCTCGTCTACCCTGATGACGACCAGTGGCTGGTAGACAAGCTCCTTGACAAGCGGCGTGAGCGAGACGGCCGGCGCTGGATTATCAAGTACTTGGTCCGTTGGCTCAATTGTGGCCCAGAGGATGATTCATGGGAGCCAGCAAGCAACATTGAGCAGAGCTTGATAGATGAGTATGAAGCCTCTCATCATGCAACCCCAGAGCAGGAGGTGGCTACCCGCAGCACATGCAGGCAGGTGCGTCGACGTGGCTGATGGGTAAGCAACGAGGACGTTGCTCCTTGGGGAGGGGGCATGATGTAAGGTTGAAGGAACCGGAAGTTTCTAGAAGGTTCTAGAAGGTTCTGGATGTTTCCAGAAGGTTCCAGATGTTCCAGAAGTTCTAGAAGTCTCCGGAAGGATGTAGATGTTTCCGGAAATAGTATGTTCTAGGATTGTCTAGAAGCTTCCTTGGTCCAGAATGTTCCAATTGTAGGCAGTTGAGGAGGCGTTGTAGGTTTTTGCCAAGGCTATAAATAGAGGGGGCCTCTCCTCACTCAACAAGAAGTATTCACTCAACAAGAAGTATTCACTCAAGAAGTCTTTCCATCAGACCTCTCAAGTCCTCGTAGCCTCGTCTATTGTGTGAAGCCTTCCCTTGGTAACTAACTGAGCCTTCTATACAACTACGGCCTACGTCGAATCGCTATAGAAGACCTTAGTTGCCAAAGGACCTGCCGACAAGGCGTGACAGCTTCTGTGCTTGCAGCGTGCTCCTTGGGCCACATTGACAGCGCTGGCAGCGGCCAACCGTTGTTGTGGTTGCTAGCTCAATGCCGCGTTGCAATTTGGTTTGGCTTGTATCCTTTCGTGCCAGATGCACAGGTTGTGCCCTTGTGTGTGCGGTGCATCAGTGTTAAGTCCCTGTACAACACTTGTCTGAATTTTTAAATCAGGCGTACGCACAGCAGCCTTACTGTTGTGCTTTGACAGAGCATGATCAGTGACAGTGCCACACTAGTTGGTCACATACATGGCATCTATAGAGGGCGGTCATGTGGGTCAGCTCACATCATAATTTGAACGCATGCCAAGCTCAGCGTCAGAGCTGTCGCAGTGTGTGTCGAAGTGCTTGCAGTTCAGCTGCAGCAGAGTTGTGCGTGCGGCCACAAATGTTGCAGTGCATTGCAGCAGCTGCTGCCGCAGGGTGGGTTTGTAGCAGCGACGCACCTGACGTGACCATGCTCTTGTGGGCTGTACTTGCGTTTGGTGTCTTCCATGCAGCAAGCAGGCTGCTTTTGATCCTGTTGTTAGTTAGTTAGTTAGTTACACAGCCTATAGTGTTGGTATTGTTACAGCAACATTAGCATGTGAGGTACTCAGGATGCACCACTTGCTGGAGGCTTCAAGCCCAGTGCCTAGTTAACACCATCTGTACCGGTGTTGTGTGTCATGTCCAGCTGTCAGGTTGCACAGCCCAAGGAGCAACCCCTGTGATGTAGTATGTGGTTACCAGACTGATGTGGCTGTGCAACAAAATAGAGCCACCGTGGCTCGTTGAATGCAAAGCGCACTTTGCTTCACCACAAATCACGATGATAGGAGTTCGCACCCCACTACACGCGAGCAGCAACATCACAACATGCCACCACTACTACTTGAATGCAAGTAACAGGCCACCAACCATGGTACAGAGCTACAGCTGTACACCACAGCAGCCTTGCTTGCAGGGGAATGGTGTCACTGCATGCCTTGCTGCTTGGGTGCTGCTTGCTGTTACTTTTTACATCAGCGACGTCCTGCCAACTGTCACAAACACAGCCGCAAGTGCAGCTTTCACTGCATATGCTCGCAACTGAAAAGCTACTGAAAATGCATGGCAGACACAAAGCAGCAGTAGTTATTGCGTCACACCAACAACGCGACAGCCATGGCATTGTAGCATGTCACACATCACAACAGCCAGCAATGTACTGCTGCTAGCATGTCAAGCAACTGATGTAAGACGCTGCACCCAGATTGACAAAGGTAAACAGCACCAAAGGCCCAGCCGGATACTCCATGCAAACTGGCTTGAGGCAGCACAGCGATGGCGGCAACGCAGGCACTGCCAGTAGACCACAGCAGCCAGATCGGCTTGGCGGCTTGCCTGCGGGACCAAAGCCTTGACCTCCACCAGTAGACCAAACAACTGCCAGCTTACTGAGGCCCTCTTCCCAAGTGTGCGTGCTTGTGTACAGCATCTTTACTGCTCAAAACAAGCCCAAAAGCACTGCCAGTGAGGCTATGAGGCACGCCAGATGTGTTGGTACACTATAAAGGCCAAGAGCACCTATCAGACACAGTGTTCTCAAACACAGTGTAGGGGCTATAGGAAACATAAAATGTATGGCTGAGCAAAGAATCTGATCAGCAGCAGGCAAAGGCGCACTCAAATACAAGATACAAAAGACACAGACACACACCATCGTACATGACAGACATTAAGCATCTGCCTTTTGAGCGAGCCTGTGCACGGACCTTGAAGAGGCCCACACATTTCCAGACGTCGCCTAGTGCAGAGCCGTAGCCCACCCTGTGCACAAAAACACATACAGCACAAGCACATCGTCAGCTGAGATAAGCTCCACATAAGGTACACACAGTTCACGCGCTGCCAAGTGTAGTAGTCACTCCCAGTCACCCAAAACACACACCAGCGTATGTCACAATCGCCATATTCACCTCGTCACACCATCAGTGCACCGGACCAACTTCATTGCTGTGGTGCCGTGGCAGCTGCAAATGCACTAGCAGCAGCAATCGTGCATCGGCATCATCATCAGCCAACACACACGACCCTCCAGGCATTTGTCACCAACAGTTAAAACAAAACCCCCGCTCAGCGATGCATTCACGCCGCTGACATCTTCTGCTCAGTACATGTTTGGCGGCTCAACTGCTCACAGCTGAGCATGGTACAACCCCACCTGGGGACCTGCCGTCCACAACCCACAACCCTGGACCCTGCAACCGCCCTGCTACACCCCTAAGGCCCGCTTGCACTACTGCGGTGCTGCACACAGGCAGCTTCACTGCACTGAGCAGACCATCATGACATGCAACAACAAAAGCATAGGTATGTGTGTATCAACGGCCACCGCTTCCATGCTGCAGCGCAGCCCTACTTTGACAAGACAGCCCATACACCATGTAAAACAACAGCCCTTAGATGAACTCATAATTTGACACAACAATACACATGTAACTGCATGAAGATCTATCAGTAGCATCCCATCCCATCTATCCCTCCCTGCTGCTACCTACACCGCCACAGCTGGCCCGAGAGCCACACACGCAGCAGCGGCAGCAGCATGTGTCAGCCCATACAAGCAGATGGTGGCACACAGAGCAATATGCCCTGAGCGGCAGCAGCACCAACTCCCACTATGAGCTCTATGACAAAAAAGGCCCAACGCTAAGCCAAACAGGCGCCAAGGGACATGTGAGGCAGCACACGCAAGATGATACAATTACGCAGCAGCAGGCACGCTAGCAGCTGCCTCTGTAAGGAGAGGACAACTGCAACGCAGTGCATCTGCTGCTGCTTGCTGATGCACACACTAGCAGCTGTGTTGGAGCGGCATGGTATTGCATATGCTGATGACATGTGTACAAACAAGCCCCTGGAGGTGTAGCCTTGTAGTTATCCACGTAACAGCACCCCTGACATGCAAGCCAAAACAAGCAACCCTCAGCATGGTACAGTCAGCAGCAATGTAACAAGCTAATGACGGCGGCTCACACCCACCCCATCCCGAATGGTACGCCGCATGCAAGTTCCCAACAAGCTCAGCAGTGCTCGCTCTCCTCAGCAGTGCAGCCCATGCAGGCAACACCACCGGCACACCCGCAATGCACTGGTGTTGAACTAGTGTACAAAGCGCAGCTGGTCTCACGGCAGCCACAGCTGTGGCTGCAGCATGTAGCCACATCCTCTGTAAAGCCAAGCAGCAGTATATGGGTAGGTGTGCAACTTGCCTAGATACCAGAATCCAACAGGCAGACCAACAGGCATGCACACAGCTGTAAAGATAGGCCGATTGCCACCGTTGCCTCTCCCAGCAAGGCAGCCGCATATCACTTTCGCACAAGCATTGCTGCTGCAGCCAAACATCATGCCAGCATCTGACATATATACTCTGCCACTCAACAAGCACATTGACCAACAGCACCCACAATGCATATGCTTGTTGAGCCGGGTTGAGCTGTGTGGTTACTCCTTCAAACACCACCACCGTTGCTTGCACCAAACTGCGCTAACATGTCATAGGGGTGCTGTCTCCCTCTCTACCCAAGAGCACTGTGCCAAGCACCTCAATGCAGCCCGTGCTGATGACCTGCTAGTGCGCAGCAACCACACTATGCTGCAACACAAGAGCGACCAGCAGCATGCAATAACATTTCCAACCGCAAAGATGCAAAGCCACAAAGCAGGAATGCAGCGCATTTCGCACTATGCAGCAAGGACAAGCACTCGGGCAAGTGCCTGATGGCACGCTATGTAAGGCAAAGCACATCTAAAAGACCTAGCAGACATGCTGAGCAGACGTGCCACATGGCAGGCACATGATCACTGCTAACTGTGAGGACATCTGCCTGCAGGGCAGCACATCCTATACGCCCGGTGCAGCAAACATGCGTCCACGACTTCAATCCATCCAGTGTGCAACCATTGCACACGCAAGACGCCGACCCACATCAAGCCCCACCATGCATGTAACTTCAAGACATCAACACTCAGCTCATGCTGCTGGGGCAAACACATCTACGGCGCCTTGCCCATCCAAGCTATACCCAGAAGCACAGCAGTCAGTAACAGCTGCCAACTCAGCCGACTGCAGCGCCGCGTGCCACACACAGCAATCAACTCACTGCAGTGCGCAGCATCCTCAACAACCCTTGCACCATACGCAATTGATGCACATCTGCCAGCTGCCAGCCGCAGCATGGCGCAACTGAACCACGACCTCCCTGTGGTGTTGGCCAGCATTGTCACCTCGCCGGCTCCTCTTCCATGTAGCTGGCTGCTGCCACTGCAGCTCCCCCGAATGGAACAGCCTGGCCTTCTGACCAGCCCGGTTACATGTAGCTGGCTGCTGCCGCCACTGTCGCTGCTCCCTCGTAGCGCATGTACCTGTTGATGGGAAGCGCCTGGCCCTGGTTCAGCAGCTCCTGCAGGCTCACCAGCCGCATCACCAGCTTGCTCAGCTCGTGGTCGCGGCGACGCAGCGAGGAGCGCAGGCTGGCAGCCCTGCAGCCACACAGCAGGCATACATGTAATGGCAATACATGAGGCAGCAGTGCCAGTGTGTGAGTGCTTGGGGCACAACAAAATGCATCAGCAGAGAAAGCGCATCGCCAGTGTGCTCCATTTACGGCCTCGGCGCGGCAGCGAGGCAGCAACACCACTGCCGCGCTTTACGGAGTACGAGCAAGCGCTTCTGCAGCTGGGTCGGCTCGTGGTCGCAATGCCGCAGCGAGGAACAGCAGCAAAAGCAGCAACACACACTGCAGGTGTAAGCGTATGCCAACTTGTTAGCAAAGTAGCAGGCACACCTCCACACCCATCCTGCAACAGTGGCATGGGTGCAGCACACCCTCTTGCCAGCCGTCACCAGTCCCCACACAACAAGCCAGCCTATGCACAGCAGACAAGCAGTCATCCAAAGACACTTCCAACATGAAATAAAGACTCAGCAGCCGCCACTCACTCGTTGCGGCTGCGCATCCACATGGCCAGGCACACCACTGCCGCAGCGCTGCTGAGCACCAGGCGCCAGTCTGCTGCTGCGCCCACTGCTGCTGCCGCGATGCCGCCCTGCTTGGCCATGATGTGCAGGCTGCGCTGCAGCGACTCGCTCGTGGACATGCAGGCAGCGTGGCTCACGCGCCCAGTCTGCAGCATAGAGGATAAACACAAAAAATATAGGAAGTTAACGTACTGCAGCACATTTGAGAGCATGGCTAAGCAGTGCTAGTCTGCAGTGCATTACAGGCAAACTGACTCGATAGACATGCGCGGCCAGTCTGCGGAAAAATATAAACACAACGAAAGGAAGTCAGGAGCACTGCAGCACATACTAAGAACATGGCCAGGGACATGTCGTAGCTCGCACGACCAACCTGCGGTGCATTGATTTTAGGTGCAGCAGATGTGCAAACAACGTGAGAGCACAGAGTTGTAGCTCATGATGGCAGACAGGCACGTGGCTGTGCGCTGTCAGTCTCCAGTCCAAAGTAAGCAGTGCTATGACATTGGTCATGCTGGTCTCGTGATTGAAGCCAGCGGCAAAGCATGACGTTATTGGTCATGCATGGCTTGAACCAGACAGCCAGGTAGCGCAAAACGTTGCACGACACCGGATCACAGCCCCGGCTGCCCACCTGCACCAGTGTCGCTAGTGGACTCCATGAGACACTGTCACATCAACCTTCAGACAGCGTACGATGCTGCAAGCAACGCAAACCATCACCACAACAAACGCCCACCTGCACCAGCGCTGCCAGTCACTCCATGAGCGCTCAACTCCCACATCAACCTCCACACAGAGAACAATGCTGCAAGCAACTCAACCCACATGCACCAGTGCCACCAGTGACTCCATACCCCACTCACTGCCAATGACTCCATGCCAGCAACACACCCGGGCCAAGGCAACAGCAGGCATCAACTGTACGAAATCGCCCCGGCTGCCCACCTGCACCAGTGCTGCCAGCGACTCAATAAGCCACTGTCACATCAACCTCCACACAGAGTACAATGCTGCGAGCAACGCAAACCACCACAACAAAAGCAAACGCCTACCTGCACCAGTGCTGCCAGTGACTCCATGAGCCAACTCATTGCAATGGACTCCATGACAGCAACACACACGAGCCAAGGCAACAGCAAGCATCAACATGTACGAAATTGCCCCAGTCGCCCACCTGCACCAGTGCGGCCAGCGACTCTATGACAGTCGGGGCAGTACCCCCTGAAAGTCTGACCAAGACCTTCTGGTCAGCATTTAAGTGCATAAATTGACATTTTTTATGTTTTGAAATTGATCTATACAATTTAATAGAGTCGAGAGGCTTGTCGAAGAAAACAACCTTCGCAGCGTCCGCGCTCCTCCCCGACAGCTCATCAGTTGCCCGGCTCGCACAGTATACTACGTAATACTATATGTCACCGTTTTGCAGAGTTGCTGAGGTAGATCAACGTATGAGCGAGCGTCCTCCGGGTTCAAGCCCCAGGTTAAGGCAGGCATAGCCCCTCTTCAGGCTGTTGCCGCCGCTAATGGGCATTGCACACTGTTCCTGGGTGTTGTATAACAGCTTATGTTATCGAGCAGCAATGTCTCTGCTTCGTGGTTCTTGCTGCTGCTGTGCCTGTTTTGCGGGCTCGCTCTACATGGTGCTTCTTGAAAACAACCCAGTGTATGTTCTATACGCCACATTGAAAAGTCGGCCTTCGCTCCTAGGGCAAATGCCATGCTCTGAATCCTTTTTCGACTCAGCTCCGGCTTCCATTCTACGATCAAGCAGCCGTTGCGAAAGGTTTGGGGCAGTGCAGGGTACACGGTCGCGGCTGACGCCCCTGGATGGCCTATGGGAATTGCTGCGACCTTAATCGGGCATAAACTGTGTCATCCTGCCCATTTCCGGAGCTACACGACTGCTGGGCTAGGGGCAGACTGGTGGCAGTAGGTGGAGTTGCTGCCTCAGTGAGCTTTTCATCTCCCTGCCACTCATCAGCATACTCGCTGCCGAGCAACTGCTGATTCGGCATTATGAATACCAATTGTCACAACAAGCCTTGTTGCAACCACAGTCATTGCATGGGCGTTGTGCTGCTTTGCAAGGGCACCGTGCAGTTTTGCATGCTCCACTGCAGTTGCATGTGGTGACACTTGCTGCAGCTGGTGTCGAAGCAGCAGCCGATAGTGCACCAGGAGATGTGGAGCAGCTGCCAGCTGCTTGTGACGCAGCAGCACTGCTGCAGGCTGCGGCAGCAGCGTGCCTGCAGTCTGCTGCTGCATCAGCATGGGCTGTGCTGCAGCACATTGCCGCCGTGGGTTATCTAGAGTTGGTGATACAGGCTTAACCATGTCTAATACCACTACACCAGCACCTTCGCACCTCCATCGGTGCTGCAGGTGCTGCTCCCTTATGTCAGATGTGCCCTCAGACACGGGACCTGCCCTGTCTTTGCCTGGCTCGTGTGGACTGCACAGTGCAAAAGTCACCGCACCGCCTGGGCTATATGTGTACTTGCATTACTTCTCTTTGGTTTGAAGCGCGCCGGGCGTGGCGTTCTACGAGCAAGCAACCGTTGCGAAAGGTTTGGGTGCCTGCACGGCCCGTCCAGCTGCCCCACAAGTCATGATAACTATGTATTTAAGCAATCAACAGGGCCAGCAGCGCAAACATAAACATGTAAAAGTATAATCTTTGTGGTCTTGGGCGTACAGCGGCCGTAGCAAGCCTCTGGCGGGAATACAGCGCAGGTTTGTGCAGGAACGCCCGTTTGCAGTAAGAACCGTGGGCTTGCTGAGACATCAGGCCCAGAACGCCAGCATGTGCCGTAGCATAAGCTTCTTTCGTATTTAAGTAATTGTAACAGCAACATCAAAGGCCAGCGAATGGCGATTTGCAGGCTTGCGAGGCACTGGAAAGGGTCGAGCAGTCGACTTCCAGGAGAAGCCTTCTCGACTCCTATAAGGCGTCTCAAAAGAGTTTTTACTTGTGTTAAATTAGTGTTCAACGGATCATTCTCAGATACCCGACAAGTGTCAGGCTTTGGGGGGGTACTGCCCAGACTGATGAGCCACTTCCATTTCAACTTCAGACCAAATACAATGCTGCAAGCAACTCAGACGACCACAACGACAGCAAACGCCCACCTGCACCAGTGCTGCCAGCGACATCATGAGCCACTACCCACATCAAACTCCACACAGACTAATATGCTGCAAGCAACTCAACCCACCTGCACCGGTGCTGCCAGTGACTGCATGAGCCAATCGCGGCCAATGACTCCATGACAGCAACACACACGAGCCAAGGCGACAGCAAGCACCAACGTGCACGGCATCACCCCAGTCGCGCACCTGCACCAGTGCCGCCAGTGACGCCATGAGCCACGACCACAACCTTTCTACACAGTACTCTGCGAGCAACCATATCCACCACAACAAAAGCAAATGCGCACCTGCACCAGTGCCGCCAGCGACTCCATGAGCCACTCGCGCAGGCCCTGCAGCGTCATCGCCGCCTTGCCCTGCGCAGCGCCCACCAGCTGCGCCACCTCACCCCCAAGCAGGCCCAGCCCAGTCAGCACCTCGGCATCAACTGCAGCACCAACACCCTGCTGCTGTCCTGCTGCCACTGCTGCTGCACCATCCTTAGCAGCAGCAGCAGGGGTTAGGCCGTCATCTGGCCCTGCAGGAGCTTCAGCAGCAGCTAAGCCATCCAGACCACCCTCGCTGGACAGCATGCTTGCTGCTCGCAGTGCCTCCATGCCATCATCGCTGCCCTGCATCTCCCCTGCTGCTGCTGCTGCTGCATCCTCTCCTGCAGTAGCACTGCCAAAGTGGCTGCCGCGCATCAGCACCGAGTGCCCCAAGATGCTCGCAGCCAAGTCATCCTTTGGCGTGTGTGTGGCCTCAGTATCGGAGCCAGAGCAGCAGCTCTTGACAGTGAGGCCCTCCTCAGCATCGTCTGCCAGCATGCCTGCTGCTGCTTCTGCAGCGTCTGCATCTGAGCCGATGCGAGGGGAGACGCCGCACCCCGTGTAGTCGAACGAGGTACGGCTGCTGGTGCTGCCACCGCGCAGGCGCACAGAGCCGTTGGGGGACACCAGGTGCCACTCGCAGTCATCACCGCAGGAGGACGCCGGCTTGCTGGCGGTCATAAGGGCGCTTGCAGGAACATCTGCTGCTGCTGCGGGCTCTGCAGCTGTGGGTGCGGGTGCGGCTTCATCTGCTGCAGCTGCTGCCTCTTCAGTCACAGCTGCTGCGTTGCTGCTGCTGTCATCTGCTGCTGCGTGCATGGCTTCTGCAGGCTGCTCTGCGCTGCTGTTGAACTGGTGCTGCTGCAGCTGCTCCTGCACGTCCTGCTGCAGCTGTGCCAGCGTGTGGTCAACCTGCTGATCTTCGTGCACCTGAGATCGTCAGATGGCAGCATGCAGACAAAATGTGTACAGCCCCAGGGTGGTAAGGGTCGGGCATGCAGTGCTTGGAGCACAGACTGGCGACAGGGGTGAAGCAAGTTAACACGCCCGCTTTGATGCGGCCACACAGCTACCTCCCCTCCAGGCAATCACAACATTCTGAAAAGCCCATATTTCGAGATCACAAGCAGGACAACAAGCAACTAGAAGCAATGCATGCTTTGCTGACAGTGCACAGCCAGCACACCACTGCCTGCTGCTGCATGCTCTCTGAGACATGAACGTCAGCACTTCGCACGTCCCTGGATAAATGAAGGAAATTCTCACCTCCACGACCGGTGCATCCACAAAGGGCTGCATTTTCAAGGCCGGTTTGCAGGTCAAGAGTCTTGGAGACTGCAAGCGGACAGGAAGGCAAAGCAGAAGCTTTCATCGCCATGAGTGAGCACATATGTCATTCAAAAGCTTCCAAGAACAGGTAGACCATGAAAATCGTGCGTGCAGCAAGAAATTCGCCGGCATGGCACACGCAGGACCAGGGGGCGTTGAGTAGGCATGCGCTGCTCAACCATCCTAGGCCGCCAAGCCTCAACCCCCAAACTGAGCCGACGATATGTGGTGCATTGCCACTCCGCTGCCGCACCAATGGCCTGTGGCGAGGACCCTGAAGAGGCACCCGCTGCTGTGCTGCAGGCCAGTCTGGACTACGATCCATGTGCTAGATAAAACTGAAACTCTGATATCTCAACTATGCTCACCTAGAGAAGGCCTCCGAGAATGATGTTGCCGTGGTGAGCTGGCTCAGCTGATAGCTGAGGCGTATGGACTTTTACGGCACTGAAAAGCTTCCAAACGCCTTTGCTTTTGTGGAAATAGTCAACATCGTGAGGCGATCTTCACTGCACACAGGCGCTCACCGAACCCTGAGCCCAGGCTTTGAAATGTGACTGCTGCTCTATTGATGTGCACACTGCTTCAGAGGCTGCGAAGTTCACTGCAATCACTGTGTGGAGGGGCTGGATTGCTCTTTAGACTGATTCCTGCTCGAAGTGGTGCATGCCAACAGCTCTACCGACAGCAGTGCCTGACTGAGCCTCAGAGCAGGTGCATGTGCCTGCACGTTCCTGACATGGACATAGTGCTCAGGTGGTTCATCTGCAGCATCCTCTTACAACATTCACATCAGGAGATGTCCTCCACAATTATTCTAGCGTTCTCAAATTGATCACAGGGGCAGCAGCCGGTAACAAATCGCTGCCTGCTGTAGCTTGGCCCAGGCTGCCGGGCAGGATCAGCTGTCAACCCTCAGCCAAGGCCTGGCTGGCATTCTCAGCGAATGGCTGCACGTATATTGTCTGCTACATGTGCACATGCAACAGCATGCCACCGCACAGAAGGTGTCAGCGTCATGGCAACAACCAAACTTTGGTTACCAAGTTGGTTAGGGGCACTACATGTCACCAGCACAAAGCTCAGACGGCACACGCAAGCCTTGCTTGCACTGCCAATGTGGCACAGTGAATGTGCTACGCACGCCCAAACCATTGTGCCATGCATCCAAGCGACTGAAGCTAGAGCCAAGGCTGACAATCGAAACTGCAAATGGGCATCATCACCAAACAAGCAAGCAGCCAGCACAGCATCATGGCCTGCAGCATCATAGCCTGCCCAGTGGAGCCTGTCTCATTCAGCTGCTAGCGCTGCTGGCTGCGCAGCTGCGCCCGACTGCCGCTTCACCTCACACCTCTGGCACGAAACGTGGCTCTGCAAAGGGGTCCACCTCAGCATCTGTGTTCGGCAGGTACTCGTTGTACTTGGCAGAGCCGCCAGCCACCTGGCTCCCCAGCTGGCTCTTTAGCACGTACACCGCCATGTCAGTGCCCGCAGTGACGCCTGATGACGTGAGGAAGGGCCCGTCATGCACCCAGCGCGCGGAGCGCACCCAGTGCACCTTGGGGCCTGTGGAGGTGACCCACTCCCAGGCTATCTTGTTGCTGGTGGCCCTGCAGGCAGGCAGCAGCAGCAGCAGCAGCAGCAGCAGCAGTTTTTTGCACATGGTAGTACAGGCAGACAAACATATCAGGCATGCGCAAGCAATGCCAGCAAGCAATGCGGTTGAAGTCAGTCTGCTGCCAGATATCTCCTGCATGACGATCCCCATAAGGTTGTGGCTGGCAGCGGGAAATTACAGGAAGCAGCCATCACATCGAGCTGCAAAGCAGGCATACCGCCACATGCATGTGCAGCTGACATGACAAGGCGCGCGCAAAAGCTTGCTTGCTAAACTTATCACACAAAGCAGCCCACTTTTGGGGTGTGTGTGCTGACTGGCTATCACTGCTCAATAGCCGGTCAACAGCCTGCTTGCTAAGCTGTTCAAGTCAAGCAGCCAGCACACGCACCTGCGGCCGTCCAGCAGCCCCGCTGCAGCCAGCAGCGCCGCGCCAGTGCACACAGACATGCACAGCTGCAGGCCTGAGCCTGCGTCAGGGCCTGCCCAGGCCTGCAGGAAGCCCATCAGCGCAGGGTTGGCCACCTCAGTGCGCGTGCCTGCATCAGAAGGGTAGCATCATACGACGGCAGCTGCATGAACACCCTCTGATGTGACTGCGTCTCGGATGTGACAACGCAGCAACAGTGGCAGCTGCTTTGCCCTCTCTGCAGCTCCAACTCGGGCTGTGCAGCTGATGGCTCACTGAAGCAATTGCTGCACCCCTGTACTTGCTGCTCTCATCTGCCACTACCGTTCGACTACATCAATTCTACCAAAGCTACCAGAATGACACCGACTGCTGCATGTACGCGAGCCAGCAACACTACACGCCCTGTGCAGCACATGCATGCCGCCACTGCGGCTCACCCACTCCTCCAGGCACCAACAGCCAGTGCAGCTTCGGCTCTGCTGCTTCAGCACTGCCCGGCTGCTGCTGCTGCTGTTGTTGCTGTGGTGGCATCATATCTGCAAAGGAATGGCTTGCTACGACTGTCATGCTGCCTGCATGGGCAGTATCACAGGTGCAGAAGTGATGCTTGAAAAGTCAGGCAGGCATCTGCTGCAGTTGTCCACCCCAGCTGACGTCCTAGCAGGCAACACCCCACCATACTTTGCATGTGGCTATTCAAGAGTAACGCGAAGGATGGGGGTGCTCTGGTGTCGTCACTGTGCTTGCTCTCAGCTTCAGCAAGCACCTTGTGACTGTGCCTGCTGCATCAGCTGCTGTCAACAACAGGTTCGCATGGCCCCCCCTCACTCCCTGATGTCACATATAGTGCCAGTTTAGCAAACAATCAAACTGCTTCAATTATGTCGCACTCTTAGTGAGGGTAAAGTCGTGCACCCACCTGTTTTGCTGCTGACTGGTCCCTGCTGCTGGGCAATCCAGCTGATCTCAATGCCTCCCACTGCACCAAACACATTGGCAGGCCCCACAGCATCCAGTGGCTCAAAGCCATGGAACAGCACGATGCCCACCCTGATGGGTGAGGGGGCTGTTGGCTTGCTGCTGGCCATGCCGGGCAGCAGCAGCACTATGACTGAACTGCTGCACTGCACAACAGTGTCACTGCTGTCCTCTACCCAGCACAATAGACAAGTATGTGCACAGGATACGCACAGTAAGTTCGTGCAGTTCCTGGTGCGCTTTCTAAGAATGGCTTGGACTGCTATGGACAGGGCTTCCAGGTCATGCTCACCTTGGGTGATGCTGGGAAGTTGAGCAGGCACAGCAAATAGGGTGCGTACAACTGACAGTCATCGCTGCTGCAGCCGGCTCGTTGAGCCATGTCAGGTAAGCTGCACGTTGTTTGTACTAACGAGTGGCACAATATGCGAGACAACGATACCGCGGACCCGCCTGCCGGTACTCAGCACGCTGATTAGGCCGGTTTTCTGCCGTTCTGTGCTATTGGACTACTGAATCGGAGAGCTCTTGCTCTTATGATCAAACGCATACATTTATGTTGCCTGGCCTAAGCAAGTTCGCAACCCCTACCGGGTCATCAGCGGCTGCCATTAGCCTGCAGCAGCAGCGTTGACGGAGGGCGGTATATCCCGCTCTGCTTGGACAACAAGTCACAGTTGACGCCAGTGTAATCACACTCTGTAGCACGTGGCCTGGCCTGGCCGGACATCTGAGCAGATGGCAGTACTCTTACAGATGCTGCATGTGTCACTGCTGCAACCACGCCCACCACCGCTCCCCTGTATATCAAGCTTCCAACAATTTCTCGCTGGAAGTGTGCAGTATGGTCCAGTGAGCACCTATAAGTGCTAGTGCTGCACCCTTTGCAAGCACGTCTGCACATCCAGCGGCCATCAGCGCCAGAACAGCAGCACGCAGACACCACAGTGCCAGCGCACGCATCTGCTGCCAGCCTGGAGGGCACAAGCCAGCAGCAGCATGAGCGTGGCAGCACCGCAGTGCCAGCTGCACCAGCAGCACTTACAGCAGCGGCCGAGGCCCCATCAGCAGTAGCATGAGCAGCGGCCATGGGGCCATCACGCTTGCGTGCAGCACCACCAGCTGCTGCCGCCACCGCCGCCGCCGCAGCAGCAGCAGCAGGCACAGCAACTGAAGAAGAGTTCATGCAGGCGCACTATGGCGCAGATTCGGAGATGGACACAATCTTCTATGCCTTCAACATCGTCATGCTCATCGCAACGTTTAAGATGAACCCTCCAAAGCTGCAGGGCCCGCTGACAGCTGCCATCCTCATGTGCATGGCAGGCCTCTCCATTAAGGTGGCCAACCGCACAGCATACCAGCGCTACAGGCCCAGCATCATGCTCGCGGTGCAGTTTGGATTCCTGACGCTGCGGGGGATCTGCGTGTGGCGCATGCAAGGAGAGCAGGCAGTGTGAGTGGCTGGGGAGGCATGGCGCAGCAAGTAGCTTGGCAGGTGTCGGCTGCTTGGGATGACACTACTGTGATGCGCTGGCACATGGCGTGGACGCTGTTGGTGCTATGCGTCTCAGTATGATACTCAGGTGGAGCAGAGCATGCATCTGGACAACCCGGGGCCATGCTAGCTGTTGCCCACTGTCCAGCAGTCACAGCATAGAGTGAGGTGCATTCCTCTGTATCTAGCTGACAGGGTCATAGCGTGACAGGCTAAACTCATCCACCGCTAGCATGACACCGCCGTGACAGGACATGCTTTGTGCTGATTTTGTGTGCGTGTTGCAGCCACTGGCGCACCAGCAAGGACCGCGCCGACCCGCTGGGCGACACAGCCTTCCCCTACCTGGTGTCCATGTGCAACACGGCAGGCGGCCTGCTGCGCGTGTTTGAGGTGCACACGGCAGCGTTCTTACAATCCTTATTGTGACGTGGTGCACAACACGTCCAGCTGCTGCATGTGAATCGTCATGAGCAAGTGGGTGATTGACTGCCCAAGCGTTGTGCAGCACCTGGGTTTATCAAGCCTGAAGCCTGAAGCCTGCCCACGTCCATGCATACCTGCATACCTGCGTATGTGTGTGAGGGTTGCTATAGGGCCTACTACGTGGTTTGTGTGAGCACATGTCCCGACGCTGCATGCCTCACCAGTAGACGGTACACACGCTGCTGCTGCCGCTGCACAGGTGCTGGGCCTGCAGCAGTCGCTGCGCCGCCATGCGCTGCTGCTGCCGTGGCAGCTGGCGCTGCACCTGTACGCCTGCATGGTGGGCTTCGGCATGGGCTACAGCAACGGCCTCTTCTACTCGACACACGAAGCGCATGACAGCGTGGCCAATGTGGCTGCTGCACTGCTGGAGATGCTGGTGCCGCTGCCGCTGTCACCGCAAGCCACGTGCAGCAGGTGAGAGACCGCGGCGGTGCATGAACATGTGTGCAGCTTTATGCTGTTGTATGTTGGTGTGGCGACGAGGCGCCAGTCCTCCTGCAATTATCGCCCAAAGCCCATCTGATGAGTATGCATGTTGTAATATGCCTGACTATATAGTTTTGCCAATGGCTGTCCTGTGCAATCCTCGCGATGCCGCGCGTGCACATACAGCACATATGTTACCTTTGTCTTTATGATTCATGTGAGCACGTCACCTACTTTGGTTGCGCTGCTTGACCAACCCCTGCTGCTGCTGCTGCTGCCGTTCCCATGTTGCATCACCTGTAGCTGCCCTGGCATTGCCGTGTACCTGACAGTATTCTGCTTCACGTCAGTGGCGGTGCCCATGTACCTGTCACACCTGGTGGACCAAGCAGCGCGGCGACGCTACCGGCGCACAGTGACTGCCGACCTGGCAGCAGCAGCAGCAACGGCTGCTGCAGACCAGCCCGCGCAACAGCAGCAGCAACTAGGGCAGAGCTCTGCTGCAGCTGCTGCTGGCGTGGTGCCTGTGCTGACGCATCATCATCAGCCGTAGCAGCAGCAAATGCAAGCTACTGGCAGCCGTGTTACTCCTGCATCTGTTTCTCAGGGTGCATCTGTTTCTCAGGGTGCAGGAAGCACCATGCAGTTTGGTGGTGCAGCAGATGCCTCTGAGCAGCAGTGGAAGGCGGCCCTGCAGGCAGCCGAGGCAGAGGCCTCACTTGGCAGCTACGTTGGTGCTTGGGCCGTGCATATCGTGGCAGTTGTGGGCATGCTGCTGTGCTGGGTGATGTCCGAAGTTGTGGCGCTGGTGCTGCTGCCTAAGCTGCTGAGTAGTGAGCAGCTTGCACTCTGGTGCCCTAACATGCCGCGTGTTCCTTTCAAGATTGCAAGTGAAGTATATGATTACATTGCTTAGGGTCATGCCTGCAATGATGCATGAGGCGCCTGCAAATTGCAAACTTCAGTATCTGCCGCCTTCAACTGCAGCACTGATGCAATAGCTGGTGTTTTTTATGATGGAGATTCAAACGTTGGTTTTCTCTAGACTGACAGCGTGAGCATGCGCGCAGCTTTGGGCAGCCAGAGGCTGTGCCTTGGGGCAACGGTTATGTGGGCTGCTGCATGCATGACACCAGGCTACCATGTATGTTGGCGCATGTGCATGGGTGAGGCAAGAACTGCTGCGTACGAGACATGAAGGTTGTTGGAGGAACCCAATGTGCAAAATCCATGCGCCTTAGTGATGCAGAGCATTGGTTAATATGTTGGTGGTTGCAGCTGCAGAACGTTGCCCAACATTGGACATCATGCACATTTGGAGGAACGCTGTAGGGTTTGTCACTTACATTCACACATGTATGTGCTGCCTGAAGTTGCAGCACACTTAGGGCTGCACGCATTTGGCAAGCATTGAACCTTGAACTTTGCATGATGCACCACACCAATCACTTGTAAGGTGAGGTTTGCACAGGGATGGCCAGTTGTACTTGCCATCATGGCAATCTCAGTTGTGTCTGTCTCTCGGTGCCTTGAACAGACGGCTGCACTTGCTGCAGACATCTTGTACAGGCCGATGTACAATAATGTGGACAACAGCGGTGGTGTGCATCTGTGAGGTTGACCTCCTGAGTCGTTTGCACTAATCTTGGTAGAGCTGCATGTCGTGGCTTTTTTCTGCCCATGGAACACATTGTTGATGGGCACATGCAGCGCCATGTTTGCGCATGGCGTAGCATTGGGACTCTGCTGGGGCCGCTGCCAACTAGTTGGCCACATATTGTGGTGGTGTGCTGTCTTTCATAGGAGCATGTGCTGACAGTCGGTGCACATGTTGCCTCGGGTAGGACGATCAATGCACTGCACCAGGGGATGTTGGATTGAGGAAGTCGCCGCGAGCTCAGCTCGGCGGTGGAAGTGCAGACGTACTGCGCTTCGGGCCTTGATGGTTGTTACTTGCACCGCAGGAGGGCTGCCCGTTTGTCTTGCAGTTCGTTGTTAGTGCGCCGCATCGCCCCGTCGAGGCTGCACCATCATGGTGTCTGAGACATGCGCCTTCTGCATGCAATCATAACAGCGATTGCATGTTGAACCATTG
This sequence comes from Tetradesmus lagerheimii, assembly GCA_902809745.2. Classification (NCBI taxonomy): domain Eukaryota; kingdom Viridiplantae; phylum Chlorophyta; class Chlorophyceae; order Sphaeropleales; family Scenedesmaceae; genus Tetradesmus; species Tetradesmus lagerheimii. The sequence continues at coordinate 36,723 of CADDIJ020002100.1, read as the reverse complement.
GACGAATACGTACGTGGACGAATACGTACAGTGAACGCTGTAATGTGCTGCAGGGAAGGTCTCAGCAGACATCCGATGTAAACAGTGTTTGAGGCACGGCTGCCAGACCCGCATGATGTTTTGGCTAAGAAGTGTATAGCAGCCTGAAGCAGCTGTCACTAGGCAATTTCATGGGGAACCCTCAGTGAGCCTAATATTAGTAATCATCCACTATAACATTGCCAGTGACATCATGTGAACCGGGTTCATTTTAGTTTTTGTTGAACAAACCAAGTTGGTAATTACCAAAGATGTAGACAGAGTTCTTTGCTGCCTGCTCAGACCCAATTGTCACGTGTAAACAAGTCATGCAAATTACGCAATCGCGCCAAATGGCGGCAGTGCCTTCCGCATGCAGCGGTAACGGCTATTGACGGCTGTTCAACTTGCTGCAGTGCACAAAACCTACTACAATCAACCCACACAGTATGAACTATCCAATGTGACGTGTCACAGTGACTGTGCAGTGTGTCGCTGTACATTGTGCACATATCCATCCAATGCCACCACAGAGATGAGCTATGCCATCAGCATAGGCTACGCTGGGGCCAGTTGTGCAGGGTCACAATGGTTGCTGCTCGGCGCGTCCACCGCAAGCTGCACGGATGGGGAGCTCTGCTGCGCGGCTGCCACCAACTGCTGCGTCCCTTCCTCACTCAGCAACACCTTGCTGTTGTTGGCTAGACACAGACACTGCAGCTTGAAACCGTCACCAACCAAGTACTGGAATGTACATGGAAAAACTCCGGCATGCTGCTGCTGACCCGCATCAGCCTGTTGTCATGGAACATGGCAATGGAAAGCTGCCACAAGTTGGCGTACGTCTGCGGCAGCGTCCCGCTAAGCTGGTTGCGCGACACATCAAGCACGCGCAGCTTCTGCATGCTTGTTCAGGAGGGTGGCAGGCTGCCGTTGAATGAATGGCCTGCCAAGGCAAGTACCTGCATGTGGACACCATCAAACATTCGCCAACGTGCTTGCATCTAACACGTGGTACGTCATGATTCATAGGGCTGCACACGACTGCTTGCAGGGCCCAGGGCTTGCCGGGGAAAAGCATGCCCAGTGCCAGCAAGCCCACTATTGTATTTTGCGTCCCCTGCAAATGCAGCTGCAATCTTCCTCACACTTACAGGGCTTGCCCATTCTGCTGGCAACGTCCCAGTCAGCGCTGTGTTGGTGAGTTGCAGCACGTCCAAGTTCAGCAACCCGTACTCAGGCGGCAGCTTGCCAGTAATGCCGGAGCAGTTTGCTGCACGGAAAACTCTCAGCTCCTGTAGTGCCATGTACATTGCCGGAAGTGTGCCTATGATGCTGCAGCCATATGTCCAAAGTCTGCAGTTGCTTCAGTGCGAACCAGCTACTAGGCAGGGTGCGTGTTATTCCAGGATTGCTGCTGATGTCCAAGTGCCGCAACCGTCTGAACATGTGCATGCCAATGCTTGGCGTTGAAGGATCATCCAAAGGGCCCGACAGCCCAAGGCCTGGCACCACAAGTGTGTCAAGCCAAGTAAGGTTTGCTATACTGATCACAAGGCTCAGCAGGCTCAAGGATGAGGTTCGGATACCTAGGGCGGTTAGGTTGAGACCGTTCACATCGCCAGATGTATTGTCACACTTGTCACACTTGACACCGAGCCAACCATCACATGGCAGTATGGCTGCACTCCAAGATGTGAGGCCTCCCTGCTGATCAGGCACAGCCCCTTGCAGCAACCTTTTCAAGCTCCTCAGTGACACGGTCTCGACACTGCTGTTTGAGCAGAGGGGAAGTGCACTTTCTCGGCACTCGAGCTCAAACATGTCTTCTTGCTCATCAACGCACAATGTCAATTTGTCTGGCCGGCAACCGTGCATCTGACTTCTGCGTGCCCGCAAACACCCAGAAGCAAAATAAGACCAGGAGGAGGGAACGCTGCTGTTGATTTGTGTCGAGTGTATATCAAACTCTATATCTGGCCGCATGGTCCCACGCTCTCCAAACTCAGCGGGCAGCGTCCCTGTCAGCTGATTGTACCTGACATCCAAATTCATCAATCCTTTCATCCCTGCAAAGCTGGCTGGTAGTGTGCCAGTCAAGCGAATCCCCGTCAGGTCCAGGAATTGCAAACTTGTCCAATTGCCCCGATCATCTGGTAATGTGCCAACCAGCCCGTTCGACATCAAGTGTAGATGTGTTAGCTCAGGCACAGCTTGAGGCAGTTTGTGTGGTAACTGCGCACCAGCAATGCCTGCATTGCCGCAGCAGTTATTGCAACTGAAATACTTGAGCCGCAGCAGCTTTGCCAGAAGTTTCAGCAAGTGCGTCATGCTCATTGCTAGCATAGCTGGTCTGGGACCAGAGCATGCGTTGGCTGCGTAGGCAAACAGTTCTGTCACATACTCTGTCCCACTCAATACCTGCACCGTGGCACCCATATGGGCAAACCAGGGGTCGCCCAACAAGTAAGGCATTGGATGGTCACTGGAGTGATGTGCCTCATTTCCATCTTCTGCCAAGGTCCGAAGCTTTGAAAATCATCTGACCATGTTTCCCACCATTGTTTTGCAGCCCAGCACCTCTGCGCTGGAAGCTGGCCCCTTCCAATAGAATATTTGGGGCAGTAAATCCTTCAGAGCCTTTGCCTGACGAAGCTCAACAGCAGTTTCGGCTGGGCACATGCCGTGCAGCCCCGTGCCTTCGATTTCCACAGTCACACTACTGTGTAACGGGACACAACCAACCAGCCCGGCATTCCCAGAGAGTGTCAACCGCATCAGACCATATTGAAGATTGACATAATTCCAAGACTTTGGAAAGGCACCCTACGATGCAAAGCGTAAGGTTAGTCATAGAGCCAGGAGTGAGAGCCAGCCATATTAACATGCTCCCCGAGCATGATGCATGATAGGTTTTGTCACTCTCAGAGTTTGGCATAAATCTATCAACCTGAATGCACAGCTACAGCGCACCAACCCACATGTACATGTGCTTTGCTAGGTAGCATGCGATGTGCGAGAGCCACTTGCAGCTACCTGCGGAGTGCTTAGCTCAACATTCAATCAATTAATCAATTACGCGTGTTTCTAGCAAGAGGCGGCAACCATAAGAAGGGGTCCACTCTCAAACCACCAGTGGTGGGTACCCAACCAAACCAGAAGGCTGACGAGCAGGGGCCAGATATGGCAAAGCTACCAACACAAAAGCACATACATGATTGGTCTCTCACAGAATGTCTATGCCCAAACCCCAATTGCTGATGGCCCTGAGCTGGACCACAGCGTCAGTGTACTCGCATGTTGGGTGAATCCTTCCACAACGGCACTGCCAAACCACATCAGCAATCATAGTCGGCTCAGTAGAAGCCGGGTACATCTGCTGCAGGGGCTGCTGTCTCATGAGTGACTGCTGCTGCCTGTGGTGAGATGCGGCACGGGAACGCTGCAGGGGAGCCCCATCAGCATCAGGGTGTGTGACCCTGTAGACCATAGACCGCCATGTACCCCTCACAAGACAGTATCCGCATAGGTCATCCATCTGATGAGGGAGTCCCAGCCACTGCAAATCACTGTGTACACAATCCTGCCACCTAACTGGCGGCCGACCCCTAGCCGCTTAGTTACTCCATGCAATGAAGAGAATAACGCAACTTGGGGGATCCTGCCCTCATCCATGCGCACAACATGCACGAGCCACCTGAGGCGAGTTGCCGTCAGTTGTTCCCCAAGGCTTACTGTGCCACAATGCTTCCTGATGTCCGTAAAAAAACGGTGTGTAGCGTTCAAGTATGTTACATGACGAAATCGCTGACGCAACGCATTGCCACGTGTGGCAGTCGCTTGTAACCAGAGCCGGGTGCACTTGCTGTATAGCCCCATCGTCACTCCCTGAAGGTTCAGCTGTGCAAGCACTACTGCACATAACAACGTGCTGCCGCTCTCGCTCAGAGGGGCCCACTGGACCCTCAGGATGGCCCACTGGACCGTTGTATAACTCCCAACTCCACTCAAACTGCATGACAGCTCCCTAAACCCTCTGTGTCCACCAAAAAAAATACAAAAACGTATTAATTCAAACGAGCGAGCGAGGGACTCTTGCCTATCGCACCGCGTATGTGCCACGGAGCGCTACATGAATGTTCGAGAAACTGCTTGTGGTTGGGCGAGCACGCCGTAGATCTTCCGCGCGATCTGCGTGTCAATTCATATAGAGAACCCAACGGCTGTGCACAGCGCTGCAGACGCCCAAATGCAGGCGCTGCAGTAACGCATGCAGGGCTTAGGGTGCAGCAGGGCGTCAGTGACACCAAAACAGTGCTGTCACGCCGCAGCACGCTACAGGTGTCTTTCAGATAGCCGCACGTGTAACAGCTGCTGCAGACAGCTAGAATGCACACACTCCAGGCGCTCCGCTTGCCTTTTTCTCAAAGCCCACGCGTCACTAGCAAACATGAGAACGGGCAACACATATGCATTCTAACACCGCATCACACTCACAGACACGTTCTTCATCCCCCAGAGCCTCTGCCACAGAGTCTGTGCAAACCTCCCAATTGCACAAGCCCAAGCTGAAGCTATAGCTTCTGTACTGTAACTACATTTACATTCATTTGCATGTGCACTGCAGTTGTAACGGACAACTCAAAACGGCGCCAATTAGCATGCTTGAGCAACAGCCGGTGACGGCTGGTGACGATAAAACCACACAAGCACCAGCAGCCGGTACCTTCCGGCAACGATAACAGCGGTATCAGGTTCTACCTGTACTTCTTATGCGTTGCTAAGGCACCAACATACTGTGTTGCAACACTTTTCAATTGCCAGCTAGCATAACGGTAAGAAGAGCATGAACAAAACATTTCAACGTACCAATGTCTCATTCCGAAAGTTGCCTTGACAATCGTCGCCAGCCACAACTGGGCTTCAGCCAGCAGCATCCCGTGAACGCAACCTTCTGGCATGACCAGCAGCTGGTGCTCACCTCCAACTTGTTGTTCTTGATGGATAAGACAGCTGTGGTGATCATGTCGTCTGGGTGGCATTCAGGTATCGGCCCTGTCAACTGGTTGTTGTCTAAGAGGATATTTCTATCCCAACTGCTGGCCCAAACGCTTCCCCAGGTGAGCAGGTTGAGTGGCAGCCTGCCGGTTATATGGTTGTTGCTTAGGTCGATGGAGTCGCATTTGTTGGAGCGTGGTAGATGTGCTGGCAAAGTTCCACTCAAGCCACATGGTGCACCGCCCGCTGGATCTGTAAACCCCAACTCTCCTTGCACAGACAAGCGCTTCAGTTTTTTCCAGTTCACCAGCAGCGATACATGAAAACTACCACGTAAGCAGAAGTGTTTGATGTGAAATTCCTCCATCCTTTTGAGTGACCCCAATTGAGGTAGAAGCATACCACCACCAACTGTGAACCTTACCTCGCCTAGCCTGGGAAGGTTCATCAGCGCTGCCACCATGTGATCGTTCAAAGTGGGGTGACTAAGTGGCTGTGTTGGACTATCTGTGATAGACAGGGAGATGGAAGTCACATGTGACACCTGTGTTTTTGACACATTGGGCGGTATGTAGACAGAATATGCGTCCCAAAAAATTCCACATAAACACCTCCTGGGATGATGAGTTGGACGTTTCTCGAGAGTTCAAGGCCAATGACAGCCTGTTTGGACAGCGCCCGACTGCTTGTAACATTCGCATCCACTGCTTTCAGCACCTACACTAGTGCCATAGCCTCCATTTCCGGAATGCTACTGCCATTGATACCACCAAGACCAGTGTATGGTGCCAGGAGGCTTCCACGAATGTATGCGACCTTGTCAAAAGCTACATATGACGCCCACGCAGTGTTGCACAGCCTCGCCGTTTTGCCAATACTCAATCTTGACGTGACATTGATGTCTTGATAGTGCAGGGTGCAACCGACCACACCAGGCTGCGCGCACGCTGATGTATTGCTTACTGTGCAGGTGATGCGGGATTCTGTGCCCTGAGTGTCAAATCTGGAACATTGGAAGTTTGCCATCGCTTTGGTGTATTTTGTCGTTGCAGCCGTTGTGGTGTTCAGCACCAGCTGCAGGTCTTCCTCCTGCAAGCAACACCAACATTCACATGCAAATTTTGGTACAACATTGAGGCATCAACGGCAGCTAAACGTCAGATGAGGTCACATGTGTCAGCCACTGCTGCAGCCACACCAGAACCAAAGGTCACATGTGTCAGCCACTGCTGCAGCCACACCAGAACCATTGCATGCTGAAGCAGCAACTTGAGCTGCAGACTGCTGAACGTCCTCACATAGACACTTGCACTTGAGAACAACATTGTCAAAAAACATCCTGCTGATATCAGCAGGTAGCCACCTGCCGGCGCGCATGTGCACAAGCACCTACGTACGTTCTTGAGTGATCAGGCGGGTACTTCCGGGCAGGTGGTCACTGCTATTGGATGACCAGAACCAGTGCATGCTGAAGCAGCAAACCATGGCAAGCTGCAGCGTCTTCATGCAGACGCTCACACTTGAGCGCATTCATTCCTGCCTCACCTTGAGCACGGTGGCTGTCACGCCTTGTCGGCGGATCCCTTGGTAACTAATTGAGCCTTCTATACAACTACGGCCTACGTCGCCAAGGCGTGACAGTGGCAAATGCGTACTTGAAGCTCGCCAGACGCCCCAGCACCCCCCAGTTGGCCTTATCCTGCACAACCTGCAATGATGGCGCACATCACGGGGAGCATTGATTGAATGCATTTGAATGCCTTGAAGCCTGACAGAGGGAGTCCATGGGGGTAGTGGAGCTCCCTCGTGGGAGTTGCTACCAGACATGCCGTGCTTACATAATCTGCCAGGATGAACTTCGTTGACGGACTTGTCAGGAACCCTTCTCACTTTTCACATGAGGTGCACCCCAACTCTTCTGTTTCCATTATTGGCAGCTGCCCTCCCCCTGGAGGGATCCGCCTGGCCCCCATCCCAGCTGCCTGCCGTCTACACCTCACCTGTTGTATGCTCAACCCAAAGTGGTCCACAATGCTTGCTACAGTGTCACCTTTCACGATTGCCCGCACCCCAGCTGTTCAGAACAGACCTGCACAACACCGCAGCACGTTGCATGTACATGTGATGTCAGGTGCATGCAGCACACAGCCAGCACTCAGTGGCGCTGTCAGGTGATGTGAGCATTATCGCAGTAGGCCCCCGCCCCTGGTGCTCATGACCGTGCAGTCCAAGTGTTGGTCCAACTTTATGTTGCAATTGCCTGATCTTAGCAGGAAATGCAAGAAACACAGAGAGAACCTGAACTCAAAAAAATGATCCCCAGCGTGCGCGTGCGCACCAGGTGTACTCCTTGTTGTCATAGCCAGTGATGAGAGCTGCGTGTGCGTAGCTGGGCTTGGCTGTGGCGTTGAGCCTGTAGGGCTTGAGCCCCAGCCCCGGCCTGCCACGCGCGCTGGAGTTGAACTGCACCTCAAAGTCATCATTCACCACCAGCCTACAGCAGCAGCAGCGGGAGCAGCAGTGACAGCAGCAACAGCAGCAGAATAAGGGTCAGTTGTAGTTAAAGCAGCAGCAACAATCGCATTCTTTAAGCAGCAACGTATCCTAATTGTGTATCACGTGTTTGTCTTGTAACTATCCAACAGCCAGCCGACTATCACTGGCATGTGACATGGGGGCTGCCTTAGTGGCCTGTTGATGGCATTGCGTATCTGATTCTCTGACGTGCAACAGCGGCAGACATGCATTGCCAGGCCGTCAACTGTCTGCCAGAAGTTACCACGCCATGCGTGGGTTGCTGCCCGCTAACCGCGTCACCACAGCTCCATGGTTCGTATGTGCTGCTGCATCTGGTAAAAGCTGCTCAGCGACTTGTAGCTGCATTTGTACAGTGGCTGCTCCCTTGCGATGTCCCTGCAGCTGCCGCCCTGCTCGTATGCCTGGCATATGCTTCTCCACTAGCCCACTTCTGCTTCGTCTTGCTTATCGAGCAGCGCTTTGGTGTTGAAGCAGCGCTGCGGCAGGATCCACTGTGGATTGTCACTCTGCGCACAGCAGCATCATGATAGTTTGCATCTACAGCTAGAGCTGTGGAAACCACATGGTGTACTGTGTTCATTCCATGCTGTTCAGCTGCAACATCCTTTGTGCAGAAGTGCCAACACACATGACAGCTGTGCATTGCATGTGTGGGACAGTGCTGTCACGCTGCCACTGCCATGCTACTTTGCGATCATGGCAGATCATACATGACTCACCACGGCTCTGCCGACACCAATGCCGCCAGGTTTGCAGCAGTGCCCAAAGCGGTGTGAGACAGTGAATGGCAGGAAGCAACGTTATCATGCCGGGAATAGCGTGTCAGTGCTGTGCTGAAGTACGCATCATGGTTTCCATGGACAATCGTACACTTCAAACAGGTCGGTTCTGATGTCTCTCACCATGCACATGCAATGCGTGCTTTGAGAGTTGCAGCAGTTGGCATGCAGGCACCTGCATTTGTGTTTAGGGTCTTGCAGCTGCGGCCAGCAGGTAAAGCGCAGTAGTACAACGCCTGCGAGCTGACTGTGAAGTTGCGCACATCCCTCCGCAGCGTGACAGCCACAGACATCTGGATGGCCTTGGCAATGGCTTGAGCCACGCTGCAGCCAAACACAGCAGGCACACGGAGGTCAGCTGACTTCAACTTTCTGTGAACAGATGGCCTAAGAACTGTAATATGCAGCTGGTTGCGGCGTGTGGGTTACAGCTGGTCATGCAGACAGCATGTGCTCTGCCACAGTTGCTGCTTACTGCACCGACAGTGCGGTTGAATTTGAGGCACCTTATCGCCGCTGCAGGCCTAATAATGTTACTACCTTATAGCTTGCCGATTGAACACATGCATTCAGCAGGTGACGATTCTACGGCAGAACCACTTCTGCTGCTGCGGCAGCAGCAGCAGCAGCGCAACCCTCCGCATGCCCCGCAACATGCACCCACCATGTACTGCAGGTCTTTTGGTCATAGGGGCCAGCGGCATAGTTCAGCCTGCCAGGCGTGTGGCGTGGGTTTGAGCTGTCATACACCAGCGGTGACCCAGCGATGTAGTAGTACGCGTTCAGCATGGTAGCAAATGACTTGGCATTTGCAAAGCCGCCTGGGTTGACGGCAGTACCTGCAGCATAACAACCTCCAGTCTGGTTGGCAGGCGGTGCCAGCCATGCAAGGTGATGATGCTACTACCGTATGCATCACCTTTCCCTGCTTGGCAGTAGATAGAGCATGTCATGAGGCAGCAGCTAGGCCGCCTTGCTGCAGCATTTTCCAACATACAACTGGCTGGCTCACAGGTAACTGCACTGCAATGCCAGCAAAGGGAGCCGCTGCAGCTCCTAACAGTCAACGGCGCGTCAGCAGCAGCAGCAATGTGCATGTCTGGCCAGCACACGCATGGCACTGATACATGCGCCTCCAAAGCAGCACTCTAATGCGCACCTCTCCCTCCTCTGCCCTTGCCTCCGGTGGTGCTGAGGTGCAACGAGTCTTCAAATAGCTCAAACTCTGTCGCTGTGGCCTCAGCACCAGCTCCCAAGTTGTCACTGCCTACTGCCAGGCCCTGCCCTGCTGCAGTGCGCACTCCTGCAGCCGGGTGGTTGCTGGGTGACCATGATGCTAGGACGATTAACATCATAGCTAGAACGAGGCGAGGCGAGTGCGAGCCCGACGCAAAGATCATCTCGTATGTGGGTGCCGGAACTTCCGCGTAGCATGCTATCACACAGCACACCGTTAGCAAGTCGCCTACTTATCCTATAGTAAATGAGCCTTAACAAACTGTATAGCTGGGTTGAGCCAAGAGCGGGTCTTCAAGCTGAAAAGCAAGATGGTGTCGGAGCTGTGTTGCTGTATCTGCTGTTTAGCGCATACATTGCATGTCGTGTCAGTGACTGGTTGGATTCAAGAAACTGGATCCAAAGAAAAAGGACATGTACATGCACCACGCGCCACACTAGCTGTACAGCTTCCAGGCTGCACAACTATAACAGTGTCACTCAGCTGTTCACAATGTGAATACAGCTGATACCATCGAAGTCCCTGCATCTGACCAGATGAGCTGCTATTACACACCATCGTGGTGATCAGTCTGATATGCGGACACCTCTGAACCTACCGAAAAAAGCTGGACCTGTTGTGGCTCTGTCCTCAACGCACATTATGCCGCAGTGTGCCACAGTAAGCTGCAAAACTTCTTACATTGTGAAAAACTGGCTCTTACACTACTAATTAAGTTCAACACAAACACATGTAAACACTTCAGTTGTCGATAATCAGATAAAAGCACGTTCAGCGTTCAACGTATTGGACACATACAACGGTGACAAAGTCAACCCAGCCTTGGTGATGGAGCACCAGAGTAAGGGCCTGCTGTGGCATATACCCGTCCCTTAACAACACATACGTTGCACAGTGATAGTTTCGGAGTGAGATCAGTAACTCAATTTGATGTCTGTTAGCAACTTGCTATGCGATGATCGCTGCTGGCTTACTGTGCCGAAACCAAAAGTGCCCCTTGCAGCAGCACTGACTAGTCCGGCCGCTAGTTTATCTTGTCATTCCACACCAACAAACAAACCTTCAGCAATTCAACCGGTACACCCGACTCTCTTACCCCAATGTTCAATCATCACTGCTGCTGCTGCTGCTGCTGCCTGTGCTGGTGCTGAAGCATGCACTGGTAGCACAGCAGGGAAGCCCTCACTGCCGTGACACCATTACAGTCAGTCACTGTTTGAAGTGCTTGAAAAAGCATGTCTTGCAGTGTGTCAGGAGCCATGCTCCCCACCCACAAACCAAACAAACCCTATCAGGACAATTACAAAAACATAGACAGCTCATGTTGCATATGCATGCACGGTGCAAGAGCGGTCACAGCTCCTGAAAGAGCAGTCAAAGACATGCAGCCGCTACTTCTGCTCAGAGGGATACTATGCTTGATGAAATTCGGTCTGTTTTGCGTGATGTTGCTGGCGGCGCTGAAAAATTGCGCAATGTGTTGTCGTTGACTGATGCATCCACTAAGATGTTGCGTTATGTTTCTGATGATATTTGGGGTCGTAGGGGGGTGTGCCGAGTGATATCTAGGAGCATTGCTGAGTATCTTGTCCAAGCTTGGGATGTGCGTAATATTTGCAAACACAATGGAGCAGTGCTCCCTCTTTCTTCCGCTCCTGAGGGGCGCGGGGCCGATGGCGTTGATGCTATGGCTTAATGGGTAACATGATGGTGATGATGATACCGGTGATGGTGATGTTGACTGAGTGATGCCGGTGATGATGGTGATATGATGATGATGATGATGATGATGATGATGATGATGATGATGATGATGATGATGATGATGATGATGATGATGATGATGATGATGATGATGATGCAGCCTTTACTTTGGTGGTGGAGAATTGTCTAATACCACCCAGAATCATGTAAGAGCAGTCAAAGCTCATGCCACAGCAATCAAAGCTCCTGTGAGAGGAGTCAAAGCCAACGCGAGGGTGGTCAAAGCTCCCGCAAAGCAGTCAAAGTCAACATTATCATTTTCGTATACTGTCACCAATACCTGTCATACCACTACACAAAGAAAGCAGCGCTTCCGCTTGCAACTTTATGTTTCTGGCAATAAGCTGCAACACCATTCACTGTTTGCCAAAAGCATGCATTCATGCAGATGCTTGGCAGCATGTGGTGGAGCTGAGCAGTGCTGCCAACGCGGTGCGCTTGGCCCTGCCGCGCCAGCTACCTGCGCGTCAATTCGACAGTGCTGTTGGCTATCTAGCTAGCTAGCTGTGGATGGCTGCCATCAAACTACCACAACAACTGATATCAAGCCGTGACAGGCTTGCTGATAAGCTGTCATTTTCGCAGGGAATGTGTGGGTTGGCGGCCGCAAAGCAAACAACGCTGCCGTGCAACATGGTGACATAAACACCAGTCCCAGGCGGCAAACATGTGATGAATGTGGGATACTTGTTGCTGAGCTGCGAACACTTCATCCACCAGGATGACACCTGCCTGCCGACTGCCGCAATCAAAGCGGCATGTATCTCGAATCACGCAATCACCGAATTATTCTTTCAACCTGCCTGATCAGCCAATGCACCTGCCTACTTCCACATACCCATACCCCATCCCATTGCTGATCCCTGCCTGGAGCCACCACGTACCCTTGCCGCACAGCCGCCAGCTGCACACACAAAAACATGAATACAGCTCTGCCTGCCAACTTACTGGTATTATATAGAGCCACACTTGCATCAGACAAAGGCACAGATGATACTCTATAATTGGCTGCTCGTTCCTCTACGAACACCTGTCACAATCACTTTGATCTGCAAACCGCCCCCTTCCTGGATCAGTCAGTCAACTCTCAACAGCATACCAGGCAAGCCGCATGGCATGCTCTGGGTCACTGCACTGCAGAAAGCTGTCACAGTGGAGCCCCCGCCCCTGGTGTTGACCACACCGCCGGTCACGTAAGACACTGGCTCAGCCAGCAATTATCTACGTTCATGTACAGCCCAGCCATGTAGCCAAGCTGCCACACCCTCTCCAAGCCATGCCACTTGGCAGGCTGCTGAGCGATAAACATTCCAGTAATCAAACAATTCAGTCAGTTGACCCAAGCAAACCCAACCTGAGCCATAATCCACAAACAGTGGTCAGATCAGACAGCAATCACCGCTGCCAATTGCACGTGCATGCATGCCATCAAAACGCTGCAGTGCAAAACGCCAAACACCGGAGTGCACACCACAGCCGTAGCATTGCCAGCTTGACGAGCAGCTACCAGCTGCCCAGCCAGCAGCTGCTGTGTAGCTGCTGCAGGCACCTGTGTGCACAGCTGTCAGCAGCATCAGCTGCTGGCCCCTCCAAATGCACTGCTGCTGGCCTCCAGAGCGCTGCACTGGCTTTCGCAAGGCCTGTTGCTAACCAAGGCAGCATGTGCTCTTCTTGGATCCTCAGTTCTTGGGCTGCGGCAAGCAAGGGTAATCAAAACATGTCAGAAAAATGCACAAGGCGCTTAGGATCTGCCATAGTCTGTGCTGCCCGTCATGGGATATCGCCAGCGAAACGCGCGGCAGCACAGCAGCACACATCACATGCAGAACTGACACACACACAGCAGCAGCAGCACCAACAGCGAGCTATGTGTAACGGCTGTAGCAACTATGCACCACCCAGTCCTGCACGCGCAGCGTCAAGTGTCGACAGTCTCCACTGCCCTCCTGCCCTTCCAGTCATGCTCAACATCCACAATAAAGGCAGCACAGCAGGACCTACTGGTACTCATACTTGCATCAAATGGATATGATATATGTCAGCAAGCGCTCACCTTGAAGGCGCAGCTCTTGCCTTCGTGCCAGCTCCACAGCCGGCCAAACCTGTCAGGCACTGCGTTGACCGCCGTCGGCGCAAAGGGGCACGCCGCAGCTGCCTCCCACACCACACTGACGTGGCCCCCTGACAGGTTGGACATCAGCTCCTGGAACGCCTGCGCATCCGTCCTGCCTGACTTGGCCTGGAGGTTGGGCGGCACGCTGTTGCGGTCGGTGAAGCTGCGGAAGGCGCAGCTGGACTGCGCCTGCCAGCCCCAGAGCCTGCCGACGTCGTCTGTTACGCTGTTCTGCTCGTCCGGAGATCCTGCACAGTCAGCTGCAGTGGTCCAGGTGATGATGGGTGTGCTCGGGGTTATGTTTGTGTCGGGCCTGAACACGCATTCCTTGCCTGCGTTGATGCTCCACAGGCGGCCCTGCTTGTCGGGCATGCTGTTGGATTTGGTGGGAGGGAAGGGGCAGCTGAGCGCCTGGTCATAGGCGCTGCTGCTGATGTCACCTCTGTCTGCGTTGTTGAAGAGCTCAGAGAGCTGCTCCTGCAGGGGCGTCAGCTGCTGCTGCTCCTGAGCATGTGCTGCTGGCGCCAGCAGTGCAACGCTGCTGAGAGCTGACTGTGATCTGAGTGGGTTGACAACTGTTGTTTGGGTTGACTGTGATCTGTTGTTTGGCGGCTGGGGCTGCAGCTGCTGCTCAGCAGGCAGGTGGTACTGCACTGCCAGGGGCTGTGCTGGAGCACGCTTCTGCCACTGCTTACGCTGCTGCTGCTTGAAGTGCAGCTGTGCCTGCTGCGTTGGTGTTGGCCGCGGCCTCTGGTCCTCATCCTCTTCTTGCACTGCTGGCTCCGGCTTGTGCGGCTGCGGGGCCAGACCCGCAGATGAAGTCTGCGGCGCTGGGGATGCCTGCTGCTGCTTCTGTGTAGCACGGGGCTTGCCAGCCGCAGCAGCAGCAGCAGGTGTGCCGGGCTTCTCGCCAAACGCCTTGCTTGCGCCTGTCTTCTTTGGATCCTCCGCGTTGACCATGGCCAGGGGCATGCCAAAGAAGCTGCTAAGTGCTCCGCTAAGGATCTCCGGCGACTGCGAGGCAACCGTCTGTACTACACGCGCCCTCGCAGCTGCGTCAGCTGGAGCTGGCACGGAGAAGGCAGTGGAGATAGGCACAGGCGTAGTATAGAAATACACAGGTGAGCCCATCACCTGCAGCAGCGATCGCTGCAGAGTGCTGCCCTCGTCCAGGCCGACGATGTCTGTCAGCTGCAGGCCAGCTGTCGCAGAATTCAAATCTGCACCATCTGGTATCAGCTGAATGCTGAACGCAGCGGCCTCGTCATCATCTGTCAGGTTGCTTCCAGGTGCGCCAGAGGACAGCAGCAGCCGCGATGGTGCTGGGCGCCTAGCCGGCCTGCTCTTGCTGTAGACAGTGCTGCTGCCGCACTTGATGTTGCCAATGACCACCTCATCTTTGGGCATCTTGAGGGCTGTGGCGTATGCGTTGGCCACCAGCTGCCGGAACAGCGTGATGCGCTGCAGGCAGGACACCAGTAAATTACTCAAAAGGAGCGGTGGCAGGGCAGCCGCAGAACGCATTAGGTCTGATCCACGCAGGGTGCAGAGCCACTAGCCTCATTCTGCCAGCTGTTTGGCAGTGCATATATTGTGCTACTGCAGCACTGAAACGTATGTTCTAGCCTGCTGCACAGCAGTTGCTGCCTGTCCTGCAAGGATGCTCTCTCCCCTGCCGCTGAACTTGTGCGCACCGCACAACACACCATGCAGCAAACACACTCAAATTTCCTTATCACTGTTTGATGGCCTGAGTTCACATGGCACATGTCGCCCAAGCTACGTATTGACATGGCACAGTGCCAGTGTGCCTTATTGTGAGCAGCAGCAGCAGCCCCTGTATGCATGCTCACCTCTTTGCTGTCAAACCACGTCGTGCATCCCTTCTGCGCAGAACTGGCAGGCAGCGTCACTACCACCTGGAAGTTCAGCCGCTCCTTGCTGCTGCTGCTGCTGCTGCCAGCTGGAGGCACATCAGCATCTCTTGTCGCCGCCACAACATCTGCAAGCCCCCCAGTAGCAAAGCCTGGCTGCTGCTGCTGCACCTGCTTCTTCGCCTTTTGGTTGCTGGCCCACACTCCCACGCCAGTGCCAACTCCTGCCAGCACCAGCACCAGCAGCAGCAACCCGCACATCTTGCGCTTGCTGCACCTGGCCTTCTCTGCCCGCTGCTGCTGTGCACTGGCCTGCTGGCCTTTCTCCGATTTCGTTGCTGGACAGACAAAGCAAGCAGCTGCTGCAGCAGCGGATGAGGGCAGGCAGCCACCCCACTTGCGGCTGCTGCCATTGTCTTTCTGCTCTCCTCCGTCTGCTGCTGCTGCTGTGCAGGTTTGAGCTGCAGGTTGACCAGAAAATGACGCCTCTGCGGGTACACTGCTGTAGCTGCTACTGCTACCGCCAGTTTGGTGCTGCATGCCGCCCCTGCTGCCATCGCTGCTGCTGCTGCTGCCGCCAGTGCTGACTGTTATGACGCTGCAGTACTCGGCCACAGCGATGGATCCTGACTCACAGTCCTGGAAGCTTTGGCTGCTGCTCATGCTGCTGCTGCAGCTATGAGAGGTGCGGAACTGCCGCGTGGGGATGTGCAGCCGGCTGCTGCTGCCGCCATCTGCAGTGCCAAAGAAGTGCGCTACCACGTTCAGCATTTGAGCTTAGCGCAAGGCACTGTTGTCCTGACATGAAGCTACATGTCATGCAGCAAGCACAAGCCTGGCGATACAGATGAACAGCACAGGGCAGTGCAAGCTGCTGCAGTGAACTTGACTGTCAACCTAATATCGATCAACTCACCATGCAAGCTTGCCGCCGCAGCGGCTCCTGCAGCAGCTGCTGCTGCTGCTGCTGCAGCTGCTGCAGCTCCCGCAGCCGTCTCATGGCCATAGTCTGCTGCCGCGCTGTCCGCACTGCTTGCTGTGGCTCCAATGCCACCAACACTACCGCCAGCAGCAGCACCGGCAGCAGCAGTAGTATTAGGCGCTACATAGCCCCATCGCGTATGAGCCAGAGCCCGGGTGAGCCAGCTCTGCTGCGGCGCTGCTGCTGATGCTGCTGCTGCTGCTGCTGCTGCTGCTGGCTCGCCTGCTGCAGCACCAGCAGCAGCATCTGTGCTCCTGGGGCTGCTGGTGACACCAGCAGGCACAGCGCTGGCATCCTGGTTGGATGCAGCCGCCGCCGCTGCTGCTGCCGCTGCTACAACTGCAGCACCACCAACAGCTGTTGCAGGAGCTGCTTCCACAGCAGGTGATGCACGCGCAAAGCTTGCTGCAGCAGGCGTTGCTGCTGCTGCTGCTGCTGAGTCGTCATCCTGCTCATCGGTTGATACCATCAGGCAAGGTGCGCACAGTTTGCTGAGCACGCTTGGCATGTGGTCTACACTCCTGTCAACAGCCACAGCTGTTGCTGCTGCTGCTCCTGCTGCTAGTGGTTGTGTGGACTGTGCTGCTGTTGTTTCGGCTTGACTGGTTGACTGCAGAGCCTTGTCACCTAGTCTGCTCCAACCTGCCCTTGGCTTGACCTCAGCCCCTGGTGCTGTCGCATGTTGCTGCTGCTGCTGCTGCTGCTGCTGCACCTGTACATCTGATGACAGCGAGTCAGTTGAGGCAGTCAAGCAGGGCCCACACAGTGCACCTGCAAGCGCTGGCAGCTGAACCTTGCTGCTCACTGTTGACTGTTTCTTGGATGCTTTGCCGGGTGCCTGCTTTGCCTGCTGCTGTGGCTTGTACACCTTGCCTGTAGAGGTGGCAGCAACTGCTGTTGTAGCTGCTGCTGCTGCTGTCTCGGCTGCTGGTGCTGCGATTGCAGGTATGCTCCTGGCGGAAGAAGCAACGGCTGCAGCAGGCTGTAAGCTGCTTGCCAGTTCTGGTTGTTTCAGCAGCTGCTGCTGCTGTTCAGCAGGGATGTTGGAACCATGAACCACGGCAGCTGCAGCAGCTGGCCTACCAGTAACACTGATCGATGCATCATCCAGCACTGCTTCAGCAGCAACACCAGGGATAGCTGTTGCTGCTGCTGCTGCTGCTGCTGCTATCCCATATGCAGCTGTTTTACTGCTGCTGCTGTCCTCTTGTGTCAGTCGCTGCTGGTGTATGACTTCCATGCCGACGTCAGCTGCAGGGATATCGCAGCTTGGCACAGCGTGGACAGTCTTAGCCTCGGCAGCTAGTCCACCAGCAGCAGCAGCAGCAGCAACAGCAGCACCAGCAGCACCAGCTGCTGCTGCTGTTGCAGCTGTGGGTGCTGGTATTTGGTGCTCAATCTCAGCAGGCACCTGGCTGCTGTGAGTGCTGAACTGCTGTTCAAGCTGTTGCTGCTGCTGCTGCTCCTGTCCTTGGTCGCGGTCTGCTGCTGCTGCTATTTCGCCAGCAGACGCTTCTGCTCCTTCTGCTGCTCCTGACAATGTTGCTTCTGACTTCCCAAACGCCAAGTAATTGGCTTCTGTACCACTTTCAGCACCAGCAGCGGGGACTGCAACCCGCCTGCTTGCAGCTTCAGCAGAAGCAGCGACTGCTGGGCTAACAGATTCATCAGATGCACCACTCCTTGAAGAAGCAGCAGCAGCAGCCTCTGGACTGTACCTGCCAGCTGCAGCAGCAGCAGTCGTTTTTGGACTGTGCTTAGCTGCTGCAGCAGCAGCCTCTGGGCTGTACTTCAAATTTGCTAGGTTTGCTGGCGCTGCTGCACCGCTGCTGCCTTGCAGCTGCAGGCGCCTCAACTCCACCAATGTGCGAGGACCACTCGACACAGCAGCAGCTGGAGCAGCAGCAGCAGCAGCACCTGCTACAGCGCCAGAAGCTGCAGCAGCAACCACTGTGTTTCTAGCAGCACCTGCAGTGGCAGCTGAGTGGCGTGCTGCATGGCCTGAGCTTGGCTCAAGATCAGAGGAGGGAGTGGGCAGCAGCTGTGCTACAGGGGAAGATGAAACTGGACCTTCCAGATCTGGTTCAACATCCTCATCTGCTGCTGCTGCTGCAGAGTGCTTGGCAGCCACTGCGCTGCTGCTGATTGCTGTGGTGCTGCTGCTGCCACCTGCGGCTGCAGCTGCCTTGCTGCTCTTGAGACCAGCACGTGATGCCGCTGCAGCAGCAGCCCTGGCAGCAGCAACTGCAGCAGCACTGCCAGCTGTAGCTGCTGCCACTGCACGGCCAGCCGCCAGGGAAGCCTTGGTTCTGATGCTGGCCTTTGGCTGCTGCTGCTGCTGCAATGCAGCCGCCTCGTTGCCCTTGCTTGCTGCTTCTGCTGGTAAGGCGCTAGCAGCAGCTGCCGTCCATGCTGCTGTTGCTGCTACTACAGCAGATTCATCATGCTGCTGGTGGCTTGCATTGGCAGCAGCCTCACCAGCCTCTTCACTACTGTCTGACCAGCCAGTAGCCCCTAACCCTGCGACACCTGGCAACTCAGCAGCAGCAGCAGCTGCTGTTACGGCTGCGCTGCCGCTGCCAACCTGACTAGATGAGGCCCTAGCGGCGGCTGCAGTGCTGCTGCTGCTGCTGTGGGCGCTTGGCGCGTCCTGCTGCTGCTGCTGCTGCCTCTCCCAGGCCCCTTGTGGGCCAGCCAGGCTATCGAAGGTTCCTGGTGGGTGCCTCACAGCGCCAAACTGCTGCTGACGTGATGGACTCTTCTGCCTCAAACCCTGCTGCATGCCTGCAGCAGCTGTGCCTGCCTTCTGCGGCATTGGCTGCCTTGTGCTTGAAGACGTGTCATTGTCTGCTTGCTGTTTGCCAGATTTGCCCCACCACTTGATGCCAGTAAGCCTGTGCCTAGGCTCCTGTGCCAGCTGCTGCTGCTGCTGCTGCTGCTCTTGGTTTGACATAGCTGCTGCATGTGCAGGTGCAGCAGCTTCAGCAATACTTACAGCGTCAACAGCAGCAGAACTCACGGCAGCAGGCTTGCTGCTGCCAGTGCTGCTGCTGTTGCTGCTGTCTTTTGCTGCTGCATTCCTGTCAGCTGCCAAGTGCTCAGGCTGCAGCTGGAGTGCCACAGCTTCAAACGATGGCTGCTGCTGCTGCTGCCCAGCAAGTTGATCGTATGCTGGGTGAAGGCCTGCACCTGCTGGCTTTGGTGCAGTTGCGCCTCCTGCTGCTGCTGGCTCAGCTGCCTTAGCTGCTGCCGCAGCAGCATGCCCGCCCTCAGCAGCTCCTGCACCGCTCTTCCTAGGTGAAGGCAGCAGCCACTTGCCAATGTTGGTCATGCTGCGACGTGGCTCCTTTGTCTGCTGCTGCTGCTGTTGGGCAGGCTGACTGCGCTGTGGCATGCCAGCCGCCGCCGCTGCTGCTGTGGTGCTACTTGCGGCAGCACTGGCCACAGTGCCAGTGACTTTGGCGCTCCTGCTGGCACTGCCTGTCGCGACAGTGCTGCCACGGTGTTGCACCCCCTGCTGTAATGCTCCTGGCTCAAGCGCCTCTGTTGGCTGCTTCTGCAGCTGAGCCTGTGAGTGCAAGTCCTGTCCAAGTGCTGGTTCAGCTGCAATGGACCCTGCTGCTGCTGCTGCTGCTGGCTCCACTGGTACCGTCTTTTCGTCGCCTGCACCACTTTGCCTAGGTGACGGCAGCAGCCACTTCATGTTGGTGAGGCTGCGCCTGGGCTCCTTCTGTGGAGTGGGCTGCTGCTCAGCGGCACCTGCTGCTGCTGCTGCTGCTGCCACTTCCTGACCACCTGCGCCGCTCTGCCTGGGAGATGGTATCAGCCACCTCATGTTGGTGAGGCTCCTTCTAGGGCCCTTGCCGGCCTGCTGCTGCTGCTGCTGCTCTTCCAGCTGGCCACTGCCTGCACCATTTGAACCTGCCAAGGCAGGTGCTGCAGCAGCAGATGCTGCTGCTGCAGCAGTAACCTTGCCGGCCTGCTGCTGGTCACCCTGCATCTGCTGCATGGTGGGTAACTTGCTGTCAGAAACTGCTGGCTGCTGCACTGGGGCTGCTGCTGCAGCTGCGGTTGTTGAGGCCCTATGTGCCTCCTGCAGCTGTGCACGCTGCTCCTGCTCCTGCACCTGCTTTGAGCCCCTCAGCAGAGACAACTGCCGCCACCTGCTGCTGCCGCTGCTGGTGCTGCCGCTGCCAGGGGAAGGAGATAGCACCCTGCCCAAGATTGGGCTTGGGGTGTGCACACTCGCAGGCTCTGACGTCTGAGGAGTCAGCACAGATGCAGATCCAACTAAACCTGCAGGAGAAGCTGCAGTAGAAGCTGCAGGTGTGTCAATGCAAGCTGAGTCCTGAGGCGTGAGTGCAGCCTCAAAAGGCGAGGTTTCCTCTGGTGCTGCTGTGTAATCTGGCTCAGGCAGCACTACCGAGAGTTTGGCGCTGCGGGAGCTGCCAAGTCCAGCTGCCGCAGAGCTACTGCTAGTGCCTGTTGCTGGTACTTCTGTGTTGCTTCTGCCGGACTTCTTGCTGCTGCTCTTTGCCTTGCTGCTGCTGCTGCCGCCGCTTGAGACCCTGCTGCCACCTGCTGAGCTGCGTCGCATGCTGGCTCCCACACCATTGAGGAAAGCGGCAGCAGACTTGCCAAATGACTTGCTGGTGGATGAGACCTCTGCCTTGCCACCCTGCTGCTGCTGCTGCACTGGGCCAGTTGCAGTGCTGCAGGTGCTGCTCCCAGCACTACCCTCCACTGCCTCCATGCTAGCACGGCCATGAGCGTACCTAACATCTGCTGCTGCTGCTGCTGCTGCTGCTGTGCCACTGCCGGCTGCTGCAGCGCCAGGCGCAAGCCAGGCAGCAGGAGCGCTGCCGCCAGCTGCAGCTGCACTGCCTACTGCTGCAGTTGTAGCCGAACGCATTGGGCTGCTGCCTGCCCCTGGCGTCGCGCCACAGCCATCGGTGCTGTTGGTGAGACTGCCGTGCTCAGGGATGGCTGTGCCAGCAACGCCAAACACCGGAACTACATCAGAGCGAGTACGCACCAAAGTCGCTGCACGCGCAGCAGCTGCCGCATCTGCCTCACCACCACCCAACCCCGCTGCTGCTGCTGCCTCTGGTGTCTCGATGCTGTTGCGCGTACTAGCACTGCGGCTGACCATCTCTTGAGGCAACCCTGCCAGCTCAACTCTTGCTTCGGCCAGCCAAGCAGCAGCCAGAGATGACATGTGACGATCTCCCAGCCCCCCCTCGCAGCCTAGAGAAGCGCCATGGCCCCTCACACTGGACAGAGGGGTATTGTAGCCTGAACCGCTGCCGGCTGTGCCGCCAGTGCGCTGCAGCACATAAGGCCGGTCACCCGTCCAGGATGCGTACGATCCTCCAGAGTGCTGCCTGCCTAACGTGGTAGCTGCATAGTCAGGCGTCATACGGCCACCTGTGTAGCTAGCAGCACCATGCATGCCTGATAGCCGCGGTGGCATGCCTAACCCTGCTGCTGCTGCTGCATCGCTGGCTGCCCCAAACTCTTGTGAAGCGCGTACTGTGCTGAAAGGTGATCCCAGTGTTGAGGATCCTGCAATGCTTGTGGCCCCCCCGAGGATGGGATGTCCAGCAAGTGACTGCCGCACACCAGAGAGAGAGCCGGTGATGCTGCCAGCCTCTGATGCTGCGCGGGACTGGCTGCGTGCACGCATCTCTGCCTCTGCTGCAACACGCATCAGCATGGGATCCACAAACCCTGATGCTGTGATGGCCGCGGTGAACTCCTGGATAGCCATGGTCTGCTCATCCTCACTGAGAGGCCTCGTGTGCTGCAGCAGCAGCTCCTGCATTGCTTGCTTCTGCTCTGCATCCTGCTGCTGCTCAAAAGCAGGAACTGCAGCTGCTGCTGGTGCCCTCAACGGAGGGTTGGGTGCGCCAGCAGCAGCAGCAGCATTGGTGGGCGACTCATCGCTGTCAATGCTGCCAGTGCGGCGCTTGGGCACACGGATAGTTAGAGAGCCACCTCCAAGCCTGCTAGTTGTTGCACTGGCTGCTGTAGCATTGCTGGCTGCAGCCGTTGCTGTGTTGCTGGCGCTGCTGTTGCCAGCTGTACTGCAGCTGCCGCTGCTGTCTTTGGCACCAGCGCTGCTTTTACTGCTTTGAGCACCCAGCTGTGCTGTCGAAACACCCTTTATCCGCCTTTCAGGGCTGGACTTGGCCCTGGTGCTTGAAGTTTCATCTGCTGCTGCTGCTGCTGCTGCTGCTGCTGCTGGTGCTGTGGGGTTGAGGTCTGGTCCACCCATCTGTCACTCCTCAGCCTGCATCAAAAGTGATATCTTACTCAGAGAACGGCTTAGCATCATGGGCGTCCTTGGCAACGAAAGTAGCTCATCCACGGCCCCAAGATGCTTACAGCAGGTGCTGGTGACAGCAACGAAGTCTGTGCATGCTCATGTGCTCAGCTGGTCGCTTAAAGCAAAAACGGCTGGCATCAAACGAATGCGGGGAGTTCGCGCTGCTGCAATCTTGCTGGTGGCTTGCAGTGCCGAACAGCTGGCAAGCATGGCGCGAATACAGCGAGTACCCACCTCTCGCTCCCACGCACTACTTGAACTGTTCTCGGAACATTGCTTTTATCTCTTGCTCATGTGAAAGCAATTCAGCTATGGGCGAGTAGACGCGCGCTCTGCACTGCTGCTGCTTAGAATGCTAGCACTAGCACTTTTGCAGGATGACAATGGAGAATAAATCTTAGATTTGATGACCTAGCATCCTTTGTGTCACTGGGCTCGCCTTCCTTCGCACTGGTCCGTTACATTTGGCGGTACGAGTCCTTGGCATGCCAAGGACTGCGCATTGGCTGTGATCGGAACGGCCAGCCTCGACAGCTGCTCACAAAGTATGATTATACAATCTCTAAGCAATTAGTATTACTATTATGCGTTTTGACTTATATGTAAAACGGCATCTGCCTGATGCGCGAGAAAATCTGCTGGCCATGGGGTCAAACGCCATTGTTTGCTGCCGCTGTTGCCTGCCTGCCGGGATGTGCCAGCCATCCTGAAGTGAGCGGCCAACAATTGCAGGGAGCTACTGCTTCTATTTGCATCAATTATAGGCGTACAGGCTTGCTTTTGGCTTATGTATCTCTGCCACTACTCAGGTGGAAGCGCACCATGGCCGGTGACTCGGCAGACCATGCACAGTGCATGATGCACTGCTGAAGGCCAGCGTACGGATGGCGCCCTTGAAGCTTGCAGAGACCAAAATGCCCGCTATCTGTGTTGCAACCAGCTTCATCAGAAACCAAGATGCATTGATGGAGAAGGATTGGAGAAGGCTGTGCACTCACCGTGCGTGTATGTCTTGAGCTTACCGCAAGGCATGGGCATTGATGCTATGTCCTGGTTGCTGATAGATGATGATTACGGTGATGCTGAAGACACAGCATGCTGGCCAGCCTGAGCACGGTGTGAAGGCAACCACATGCCTGACACGGTGTCACTGGGTACACCAGCAACGCAGTACACACTTTATGATATGCACCTGGATGCCGCCCGCAGTGTGGTGACCTTGACATTGAAGGCATGCGTTACAAAAAGTACCCTCGTCTGACACTGCCATAGCATGGCATCAACAACTGGAACTGCCATATGCTGAGGCAGACGAATCAGCACAAAGCCTGCTAGCAATAATTCTTATTACGGATTCTTCAGTGCCTTTGGTGTGCCACACCCACACTCGCTTTTGTGGTGAGGTGAGGTGACAATCTCTGTTATCACTGTCACTGCAAGCAGCTGTCAAAGATGCAAGTATCATCACACTGAAGTGTGAGCAACAACAATGTGCTGCGGGAATGCTGCATGACTCATGGCAGTGCCTCACAATGCCAAATGTCAATGCAAACAAACAAAAATATGTGAAACCCCCACTGGTCATGCATTAGTTGTAGTCCCGTGCAGCTTGAAGCAGCAGCTGAACATGTCAAACAGGCATGTGGCAGCTAAACTGGCACCCGGCGGCTGGCAGTGCGTTGGCTATGCATTATGAAATGCTCTTGAAGCTGATATGCCCTGAATGGCCAGCCTGTAGAGACAAACCACAGACTCTGTGGTCAGTGACTGACTAATACTTCATCCCACCCCTGCAGGTGAATCTATCTAAATGAATACAATCAAGAGCTGCGTTTGATCCACTGAAGCAGCACTAGCTACCAGCTGTCCTGATGCTTGGTCACCACTGCATCTAAGGTCCATTGCAGCATCCACATAGTCTGGTTAACCACGACAGCCAACTAGTAAGCTACACCATGCTCTTGAGCTAAGACATAACAGCACAACACGCTGTGCTGCAACATGCACATAATGCATCACAGCCAACAATCTTCTATGCGTATGATGCTGAGATGATAAAGCAACGCAATGATGCACCGCTGCTGATGACTTGTTGGTACAACAACTCTAACCTCAAAGTAAGCAAAAAAAGGCAATACCCTGCCCTGGAGCAGCAGCTAGCGCCTGGTGCACGCTGCAGTTGTGTTGGCAACGACATGCACGTTGTGCAGTATGCAACGTACAGTACAGCTCAAATGACATCAGTACAGCCTATAACCCTGCCACTGTTGGCACCGTATGAGCCACCAATCCAGTCTCAGCGTAGCCCTGCGAGCCCGCAATCAATGCCTCACATGCCAACAACTTGACAGCCAACAACACAGCAAGGCATGCTGCGTCTTGCTGGCCCAACAAAAGTACATGGGGGCTTCACCAGTCTGGTCTGTTGCCCAAGTTGAAATCCCTGTTTCAAATGAGCTAAAAAATGCAACTCCTGACTGACGCTGCTGCAGACGACATCTATGTATGACATGCCATGGTCTGACCCATTACCATGTGGCATCTTGATGTGCCTGAACAGGATGCTCAAGCAGGGGCTCATCACAACATGTCATCCGTCACCCCTGCATGCAGCAGTGATCGACGTAGCAGCAGCAACAGCACTTTAAGGCATGACCGCGTACGAGCCTAGCGAAGTTATCAGGAAGTGAGCACCAGAAAGTCGTATCCGGCTGGCACTGCCTGCGAGCTAGAAGCAGCACACTGCCACAAACCTTCAAGCTGCACAGTTCAGGGCAGTTGCCAAAGCCAACTTAGGAACCCGTGCATCACACCATGGCGAGCTTGACACCAAAGTACAGCAGACCAAAGTACAGCTTACAGTCCTATCTCACCTTGAATGCACAGGTGGTGCCGTCCTCCCAACTCCACAGCCGGCCAAACTTGTCTGCAATGGTGTTGGCGGCAGTTGGCACAGAGCTGCAAGCAGGCGCTGCCTCCCACACCACAGTCATCCTGTCACTGCTGTGCGGCTGCACGCTGCGCACAGCAGCAGCGGACGCGCTGGACTTGGACCCTCCCTTGCTGCTGCTGCCGCTGCTGCCGCTGCCAGCTGCATTACGGTGCGCACAGCTGCGGCCGTTCTCCCAACCCCACAGCTTCCCATCAGCATCCAACACACTGTTTGCATTTGTCGCACTAGCTGCCTTGCAAACTGCAGCGGACTGCCAAGTAATCCCCGCCTTTGCTGCAGCGCTGCGGCCAGTACCAGTCGCAGCTTTGAACACGCATTCCCTGCCGGAATGCTTTCCCCACAGCCGGCCCTGGGCGTCTGAGATGCTGTTATCAGCAGTCGGTGCAAACGGACACGCTGCTTCAGTTTCATACACATCCAGCTCGCTGCCCCCCCAGGGGAACAGCTTTGTAGCTGGTTGCCGCACACGCGAGTGCATTGGCGATACTGCAATCTGCACCGGTTGCACTGCCGCTGCTGGCGCTGCAAGGCGCTGACCTGCAGTAGCTGAGGAGATGACAGGCACTTCAGGCAATGGTGCTTCTGGTGCACTGGGGATTGGCACAGGGGCAGCAACGGGGATGATGCTAGGCGTGACACTGCTGCTGCTGCTGTCACCGTCACTGCTGCTGTCACTGTTGCTGCTGCTGTCACTGCTGCTGCTGCTGCTGATGATGGAGCTGCTGCTGCTGCTGGCTGTGGTGGTGGCGTCGCTGCTTGCACTGCTGCTGCTTGCTGCTGCGGGTGCGTCCTGCGCTGCCGCATCTTTACTGGCAGCAGGTGCAGCACTCACCCCTGCTGGTGCTGCAGCAGTAGGTGCAGCCACGCTGCCAGTGCTGGATCCCTCCACCACATCAACATGTGCAGCTGCAGGTAATTCCTTTGCCTCGGTGATCTGCTCTGAGCTGACAGAGTAAACAGGGAAGCCGTAGAACTTGCTCAGTGGGCCAGCCAAGATCGAGCCTGACCTGTAGGTCATTGCATCTACAACCTGCATCTGCTGGGCAGGGCCTGACGTCGAGAGGATGCTGAAGACAGTCGCGACTGGCACATTGACCTCCTCTTGCTGCTGCTGCTGTTGTGAGGTTGCAGCTGTTACGTTGACGAGGACCGATGATGACAAAGCTGTGCTGCGTGCTGCTGCTGCAGCAGCCTGCAATCGCCGGCTCATACTGCTGCTGTTGACCACGGCAGCACTTGCATCGCCTGCTAAACTGTTACCCAGCGCAGCAGCAGTAGCAGCAGCAGCTCCAGCTGTGGTGTTGCTGTACATGCTGGCATTGCCGCAGCTGATGCTGCTGATGTGGATAGTTGAGGGCTGCAGTGAAAGTGCTGCTGCGTACGCAGATGTGAACAGCTGCCTGTACA
This sequence comes from Tetradesmus lagerheimii, assembly GCA_902809745.2. Classification (NCBI taxonomy): domain Eukaryota; kingdom Viridiplantae; phylum Chlorophyta; class Chlorophyceae; order Sphaeropleales; family Scenedesmaceae; genus Tetradesmus; species Tetradesmus lagerheimii. The sequence goes on along the minus strand of CADDIJ020002100.1, from coordinate 9,732 downwards.
GCCCAAGCCGCTGCAGAGCAACACAGCAAATGACAGCAGCAGGGTCAGTATGATCAGCAGCTACATCCATCTCTGCTACATACTGCCTGTAAAACTGCACCCCAAGAGATCAGCAGCAGTTGCAGGCGTAGTACTAGCTCCAAACTACCAACAACGGTGAGTGTTTATGAACACTTGGCTACTACAATGTGTGTGACTAAGCATGCTCTTCTTGCATAATCATTGACCGCCGAATGCCGATGTGCTGCACCCGCGTTCCTGCCGCGAGGCTTGTGCTTTGCCACCCACCTCACTGCCACCAAACCACTGTGCGCAGCTGCTGTTGGCCGGCATGTTACTTGGCACATCCATCACTGTCCTGAACGTCAGTGCCCCACCAACTGCTGCCTCTTGCATGTCCAGTGCAACAGCAGCAGCTGCAGCAGCAGCCTCTGCCGCTCGCTGCTGCTTGCCGAGTATGTCTGTCACACCTGCCCACACTCCAACACCCATGCCAACTGCGGTAAACACCATCAGCAGGATAAGCACAAGGTGTGGGAAGCCCCTGCTGCCAGACATGCAGGACCTGTCCTTTTCCTTGACACTTTTCAAACCGCTAGGCTTGCTGTGGCCACCAACGCCGCCTCGCTTGCCACCAGAGCTAAAGGTGCCACTGCCGCGGCCGCTGCTGCTGTAGGGGCTGCTGCCATAGCGGCTGCTGTGGCTGCTGCTGGTGCTGCTGCGCGGCTTGCTGGGCTGCTCCACGAAACTGGCATTGATGTACAGCTGCTTCGTCTTATCGACGCTGTCACCATCCACAACACCGGCACCAACACCGCCAGAGGCAGCTGCGCTGAAAGCTGGCTGGCCTGCTGCTGTGAGGCAGGCGCTGTGGTTGGATGTGGAGCACGAGCTGTAGTTGCTCTGCATGCTGTACAAGGCTGTCTGCTGGCTGGCTGCGTCGTAAGAGTGCTCCGAGCTGCTCTCGGTGTGCTGCGTCTGCTCGCGCTGAAGCTCCAGCGGCACGCACACTGCACACAGCCAGCGGGATGTAACAAGCAGTGAGCTGGTCATATACTGGTAGTGGTGAGTTTGTACATAGATTACAGGATGGTAAACAGCTCAAGGAATCTTCACTGTGATCAGGCCAGAGCCCCTGCACCACTTTTACATTACTTCAGGATTACAGCTCTCCAACTGCCTGCTTTTTGCAAGCCCCATCTGTACAGCAGTTGGCAAACGTTCCACCTCCCCAGCACGTCTCAACATAAAATGCCATTGCTGCACTACCATGCCGGCACTCACCTGGTCTCATGCTGCTCTCCATGCTGTTGCCCTCCCTGGCACCACCTGCCAGCTGCACCACACCACCACTGCCACCACCAGCAGCAGCACCCTGCTGCTGCCTACCGCCCTGCTGCTGCTGCTGCTGCAAGTCAGCAGCACCACCCCTGCTGTGTGACCCTGGGCCAGTGCGCCTCCTCTCCTCCCTCACACTTCGCATCATACTGCCAGCTACCGTCGGCTGCTGCTGCTGCTGCTCGCTGCTCCAGGGGCTGACATGCAGCCGCGACTGTGACTGTGACTGTGATTGCGCTGCCCTGTAAGCTGTGTCATCTGATTTGACAGATCCAACTGAGAACGGCAGTGAACTCTGTGGAGTCAATATCTGGTCAACGCCGTGATCGGTTGTGCCAGGCAAGTGAGCCGCGGTGGGGATCGACCAATGCCCAACACCGCGGTTGCCACCCTCAACTGACATTGTAATATACGGCTGCGGCTCACGGTCCTGCCCTGCTGTCCTCCTCCTGCTCTTGCTGCTGCTGCTGCTGCGGTTGATGCTGCTGCCGTTGCTGACGTATGCACCGCTGCTGTAGCGTGCTGTGCTGCCAGGACTAGTTGAGTGTGTGCCAGCAATGCTGCTGCTGCCGCCCTTGGTTGCACCTGCATTGCTGACGCCGTATCCATTGCCTGAAATGCGGCAACCACTGAGCATCTGCAGAGCTTTGCGGTAGCCGCCTGTGCTGACGGAGCGCATTGTGGAGATCGTGCGAGCCAGCACGTTGGCATTGCTGCTGGTGTGTGCGGCACGCTCTGGACTGGCGCGGCCCATCTCTGCCTTCATCTGGCAGCAGCAGCAGCAGCAGCAGGTACAGATCAACGTGTCATCATGTAAGCAGCAGCAGCAGCAGCAGGTGCAGGTACAGCAGTAGCAGATGTAGCAGCAGCAGCAGGTGCAGCACAAAGTGGTGTGCAGTGGCATCATGTGAGCACCTGTAACTCAGCAATGAAAGGTGTTGCGCATCTGCGGAGCAACATAAACATTGCAGACATCAGCAATTGACAACGTTCTGGTGCAGCAAAGCACTCGGCTGGTGACACGTCACACTAGTAAGGGCGCTGGAGTTGTGCTTTATATCATGAGACCTTGTGGACCCGATCAGAATCCCTGTCGCAACAACAAGAACAACACACAATCGGGAACATGGGACACACCTGAGCCAGGATGGCGGCCGCTGCGCCTGATGCTGCATTGGTCGGCGAAGGAGCCAACTCCCGGGGGCTTACTCCAGGGCTGCAGTGGGCACTCATCCTGTGCACCCTGCTGCTGCTGCTGCTGCTCTTGCTGCTTCCCCCTGGTCCTGCTGCTGCTGCTGCAAACGCAACAGGCGGCTGCCGCATGAGTGCAGCAGCAGGCGTCTCAGCAGGGCTGCTGCACAGGCTCGACTGCAAGCTGTCAAGTGCGTACGAGTGCATAGCATACGCGCTGCCAGCACCGCTGCTGGGCTCAGGAATGTGCAGCTGCCCTGGAGTGTACTGCCGGCCCGTGTTGTACTGCTGCTGCTCTGTGTTGTACTGCTGGCGTGAGCTGTACTGCCAAGGCCCTGGGCTCTTTGCCCTGCTGGGGCTAACTGCTCGTGTCGGACTCTTGGGCCGGCTGGCTGCACTGCTGGTGATAGGGTTGTACGTTATCGTTGTTGTAGTGGAGGCAGCAGGGCTGCGGCCTCTGCTAGGGCTAGCTGCATTCTGGTGACGCGCTGTTGGAGTCCTAGTGGGGCTGCTGGGCCTGTTCTGGCTGCGGCTTGCAGCAGAGTGGCCTGCTGCTGCTGCTGCTGCTGCTGGGCCTGGGCTCATTGGCCGCGTGCGCACTGGGGCAGGGCTCATGGCGCGCGTGTTAGTTGTGTTGATGGATCTCATAGGCGGGCCGGGACTGACTGGCCGCACTGTCCGTGTGGGGCTCCTAGCAGCTGTCCTGCTGCTGCTGGTACTGCTGTTGTTGTTGGCAGCGGCTGCGTTGTTCCCGGTGTTCCTGCTGCTGCTGGTGTTGGGGGCATGGCCGCGTCCTGCCTTGGCAATCGCGGCTGCTGGCTGCTTGTTGGAGTGCTTGCTGCTGCTGTGGTAGCCTGCTGGGTTGGGTGGTGTGCTGGCACGCGACAACCCAACAGAAGATGCGTAGCTTGATGCCTCACACGGTGCGCTGTATACAGCCGCTGCATTGCTACTGCTGAAGCCAGCACCAGCAGCAGCGGCGGCAGCAGCAAACGGGCTCGCGTACTGCTGCGTGTAAGGCTGCGTGTGGTGACGCACATGACCTGCGTATGCCATGTCATGTGTATGTTGCGCATACTGCGGCACACTGTCTAGCTTCCCAAGGAATTCATACTCCACGCTCTGCATCTCGTCCAACCCCTCTGACTCTGCGGCTGCTACTGCACCTGGCCACTCTAGTGGTGCAGTGGCTGTCTTGGCTCGCAACGGGGCCTCATAGCGCTGCCTGGTGGGGCTGCCGCTCCTGCTGGGGTTCATGCTGGCAGGCTGTGTGTTGGGCAGTGTGTTGGGCACTGTGCGGCACATGCGGCCTCGTGGGCTGGTGTAGCCACTGCCATGCCCTGCTGCTGCTGCTGCACCAGAGTGCTGTGCATCTGGCGCCCTTCCAGCGATGCTGAAGAATGTCGTCGTGATGGACCGGCTGCTGTTGCTGCGCGAGGAGTGATGGCCACCACTCATCATGCTGCTGTTGCTGCCAGTACTGTGCAGGTGGTGGTTGGCGTGGATGCGGCGTCCCCTGGCATCCTCTGTTCCTGCAGCAACCAGCTGACCTGGCATGACTCCCTTCAAGGCACGCGCGTGTGCTGATGCGGCGCTTGCTTTGGACGTTTTTGAGGGTTCAATGCTGCTGATACTGCTGCTGCTGCTGTTGATGCTGCTGTAGCTCGTGATTTCAGAGCCTGGGTCTGTGCTGGTGCGCGTGCTGGCAAGGCCAGGCAGGGTGCTGGCGCTGCTGCCATGGCCCTGCCTGCGCTGCTGGCTGGACATGTCTGCTTTCCAGCAGATGTGTTGGTGCTATTGCTACGCTCACACGGTGCTGCTACATGTATGGCGAGGCGGGCACCCTGTGAACAGCAGACACCGCAGAACGGTACTGGGCAGTGCGAGGGACACACTGTTGCAGCAGCATCAGCGGTAGCTAGCTTCCATCAGGCACATATAGGCTATAATGATCGCGTGTAAATCAAGGTGCCTATTGTGGCGCACCCATGCCAAAGCCGATGCCCATCAACGCGCGCACCTCCCGTTCTGCAGTTGCAAACGCACGCCTCACCTAGAACACTTTATTTATATGTTTTCTGTTTGTTTTGACTGTGTCGGTTCCACAACCTAGCTGGTTATGGCTTGTACTGCATCTGTACTTGCCGTGCTGGAGCAGAACATAAACGTATCAGCCAATAAACTGCGAATATACTGCAGTATACATGATGAATGGACGTCTATTAAGTCACTCAGGTGTTCGATGTGCGTGGGACAGCTCAAGGAGGGCCTAACGAATATGGCGGGGTAAGCATGGTCTTGGCCACTTGCGGGCAAGGTTATGCGGACTGTGAAGAAATCTCAGCATCTAACTGATCATTACAAAGCAGCATATACAACTTTATGTTTGCGCCTGATCACAGATGCAATTCGAAGCACATGGTGACCTGTGAAGCAGCGCAGTGCGCCGGCCGGCGGCCAGGGTCTGACAGCCAATGATATCGTATCATGTTCAGCTCGAAAATATGATGCAACAGCGCAGGCTGAGACTGCATTGGAAACAGCACACATGATATGCAGCACTGCCGAGCTGGCAGGTGAGCAGTGTGGCAGCATGCCAGATCTGGAGTGTGCTGCACATGCCTCCTCCCTTCATGTCCGACATGTCAGTGACAAAGTTATGGAAGCATTTGCCCTGGTGGTGCCACGGGAAGCTGAACGTCATTGCAGTTGATCAGTTTGACTGCTGCATCCGTCATTCAGCATGACTGGTCAGTCATATTGTTACAGTCCGCTCGGAACCTCTGCCGCATGCCTTGCTGGTCAAAAAGGCAGCCCTTATGATCATGCAGGGCAATGCTGGTCCAGATCGGCAGCATTTATGATCTGCCACTGCGTGATTTGTCAGTGGGAGCAATGAACAGGCAATGCGAGACAGATGAACCCGGCACAAATACAAGGAGACTCCTCTTCGTGACGCGGGTGTTTGAAACTGCCCGCCAACTTGAACTGCCTTTTGTACGGTGCAGCATGTCAACTTGCAGCCTGTGCACATGCTGTAGGCTGCACACAGGCAGTGCTACCCAGTAGCTTCAACACCTTCAGTCTTCTGACCTCATCCACACACCACAGCACATTCTTTTTTGCTGCACACGGTTCTTTCAACGTCAACGACACCAGCAACACCAGCATTGCAGCATCCTTTGACATGCAATCCTGCGTAAGACACTGTCAGTTCAAATCATGGCATGCGCACCTCCTATTGGCCCACTTGAAGTGCCTGCCATTGAACTGCGCAGCCGAGTTTCATGCGTTGTACTGACGTGGTGCCAGCAGTGGGCAGTGTGCGCGGCAACAGCTGCAGCAGCTGCTGCACCAGTCGTCAGACGATACAACACTAGATGCAGATGCCAGTCCAAGCCAGGGATCTGGCTGCGAAAACACTGCCCTTGACACGGCATGCAGCTGCAAAGATGCCACACAGAAAGTATGCTGGTGCACCAGGCACAGCGCGCTGGACCGTTCGTGACGGCACCAGCTCCAAAACAACTAGCAGCTGTGGTGCAATAGAAACAGAAATGCAGCAGGGCGCAGCTGCATGCCAAAGACCGATCCAAACGTGCGTTGTGCACTGCATGCCACACATGCCAATGAAATGCAACATGCCACACACAACACCAGTACAGATGGTTGTACATGGCGCCAACTAAAAACTGGGCTCAGCCCAGCTTCAGAAGCTTGATTGCACTCCAGCAAGCAGTGCAACCTGAACAACTCACAGGCCTATTCTGCTGTAAAAGCCGGATCAACAGCAGCTTGCTGACAGAAAGACACTAGGGTGTAGTCTACACCCAAGTACAGCCCACAAGAGCATGTTCACGTCAGGTGCGCCGCTGCTACATATACACCCTGCGGCAGCAGCTGCTGCAATGAACTGCAGCGATTGTGGCCGCACGCACAACTCTGCTGCAGCTGAATTGCAAGCACTTCGGCACACACTGCGTCAGCTCTGCCGCTGAGCATGGCATGCGTTCAAGTTATAATGTGAGCTGAAACTCAACGCTGCTCTCAGTAAATGCTATGTATGTGACCAACCTTGTGTCGCATTTTTACTGACCATGAACCATGCTGTGTCAAAATGCTATGGTAAAGCCGCTGGGTCGCGTATGATGTAGCAAACTAAGTCACTTGGCATACACATGCGGCTCATATGGCATACACATGCGGCACAAGGCTGCAAAGTAATACCGTACACAGGCTCCTGTGAACATGCAACGAAAAAGTCCGCATATGTACAGCTTGAAGACTCTGAAGGACAACATCAACTTTAAAAACGAATGGCAGCAAAGCAGTGGAGGCTGTCCGTCGTGGACACACGTAAAGAAACCTCCAAGAAGCCTTCAGTAAACTGCCAGCTGCCAGGTTTAGGTCACAGCAGCTGGTTGCTGCAGGCATGAGTGCCGAAGCGTGGCTAACATACAGAGAAAGGCAAACAAATGGATGCTTTCTGCGCGTAGAGACACTGGGAATGGTAGCTGTGACGATGCTGGTGCCACACTGTGGATCACTGATGTTCGGAACAGTAGCCGCAGTGCGCAATGTTTCAGTGAGCAAGATGCGTGCCAAGTATCACTGCCAAATATCCCCGGTCAGGATGTGCAACGCTCAACACACTGCTGCTTCGTGTCCATTCCCCCATGCATATGCATACCCGCTCTCTGTTCAACACTGTGCATGTAAGGTGCAGCCTGCTCCGGCAGCCACAAGAATCACGCAGGCCACGTGACAGGGGAGCGCGATGCCCAAGATCATGCGACTGCAGGCGCACAGCTGTGCAAAGCGGTTTCTCATCATGACACGATGGCCTGCCAACATGGATATGCAGTGCTATGTCAACATGACTTGTGACCTTAAACCATCAAGTCAACAAATGCTTTGGCAACACATGCAGTGCTAACCACACAACACATTGCAGCGTGCAATCCCTATCATGCCAGGAACAACGACCTGGGACTCCCAGGTTGTTGTCGGACCCAAATGCAGTGCTGGACGCAAAAGCAGTGCCAGGGGCCTGCAGTGCGCGGAAGTCACCAGTCAGCTGGTGCCGTGCAGCTCTGAGCGCCAAACACTGTGATTACGTTGGCATTGTTGGGACTAATGCACTCCAAAGCAACCTTTCTTACAACTATAAGTGAGTTCAGTGCCAGACGTGCATCAATGTATCACTGGTGACAATACACAATGCTACATAGCTAAAATTGCTGAATCTTTGCCTGAAACCTAACCGTAGTTTACCAGTGCATACCCCCCATGGCAGCCTGCGGCACCAGCTGACTTCCCATCAACTCACCCGCAAGCCTTTCCCACAGTGCATTCACTCAAACTCAACCTCTGTGCAATCACTTCCACAAGTACCAACTGCTCATCCCAGCCTGAACATTCAATGTCCATAGGCACGCTGCATGCAGCATTCAAAGTGCCATGTATTTGCTATCGCTGCATCACTGACATTGAGGTCAATATCAACACTGCTGTAAACATTACGTAACGATACTGGCACCGTTGGTATGCAGAATGCAGCTGTGAACTCAATCACATGTACAATGACGGTGGTTGCAACCTCACACGCATCTAGAGATTGAGGTTGCGTGCTGAGTGCAGTGCAGCGGTTGCATTCTGGAACCAGCAGTTGACATGCATGCAGGTGTCGCATGGACACATCAGTTCAGTGCTGTATTGAAGCCACCTCACCGCCCAGTACAATCAGCCAAGCATTGTGTTGATCCGAACTCAAAAGCGCCAGGACCGCATCTTATGCCAACCTGCAGCTTGGTCCACTCGCTATGTGCAATCAATCATGAAACTCAATCATCATTGTGACAATTGCATCCAAACATGCAACAACCATCTCAGCTCAACCTGCCAACTTCATTGCCGAGGAATCCGCAATAATCATACATGATGCGCTATGCCATTGCGAGTGTTATCCTTGTGCATCTGACAGCTACAAAACATCAAAGTGCATCACGGATGCAAGTGGCACTCACACAAACAAACTGTGCCAAGCAGTGGGATCAGCCTAAGTATGAAGTCAAAACAATGCCAGCCATTTACATGGACTGCCTTGCTGTATTGTTGACTATGATTCATTCCACCTCTCATCCTTGGTATCTCACATAACCCTGCAGCACTAGTCAACAGAAGAAGACCAAACAGCCATAAGCGGCGCGTACACGCATACGTTGATAAAACTGGATGCCCCCGTTGCAGCAAGATACCTGATGAGACCTAGAACTCATGCAGCACACACGATCGGACCCAGCACAGCTCGAAAACACACTCAGACTCACCTACTCAGTTTTAACACACTTAGATTATGCATGTCCCAAATACAGATACGACCCTCTTGGGCCTCATGCACGCGCCGCAACAAACAAGTAGTAGCACAACCTCTAAAAAGACTTCACTATGCAGCACTGAGACACTAGTCAAGTCTGGATATATGCAAGCCAAGCACTGCTGTCTCCCCAGATTTTGCAATGTATTGAACGCTTATCCGGTGCAATATATCCTCCGTCGGCTCCCGCACCAAACCCTAAAACCCCCAGCCCCAAAACCACACACTCAACCAGCCTGGTGCAGGACCCAAAAGACCTCACCACACTTGCACGGCATTGTGCGCACCAAAGCAGCACTGCCCAGCGTGGTCACTGCCCCGCCACACTTCAGCTTGCCGGTGATGCTATCAGTGCACTGCTGGTCAGCCTTCTTGGGGGCACCAAAGGCAGGGAGTGTGCACTCAGGGTTCACGTTGCAGCCAATGTAGTAGTGGTGGGCAGTGTGGGGGCCACAGTTGGCATCGTCAGCAACTGGGCCAAGGGTCACGGTGGACGGTTCGATGCCATCAGTGTCCGTGCACGTCACGGAAACACTGCCCATGTATGATCCCTTCTGGCAATCCTTGTTACCAGCGTCAGAGTAGATGTCGTACACCCCGGATCCTGCACCCTGCAGGTCATTGGACCAGCCCCAGTTGGCGTTCTTGCAGGTTGTCTGAGTCCTAAAGAACAGCGCCCTGCTGAATGTGTCTGTTGCCAAGCCGCTTTTGGCGTAAGCGCTGCCTGGCCTGCAGCAGTGGGTCAGGACGTGCAGCGCAGCTGCGCCTCGCGCGGTGCATGCTCCAAGCTAGCTTACGCTTAAGCGTCACGCTGACATGTGCCTCAA
>CADDIJ020002097.1:0-43256 GCA_902809745.2 Tetradesmus lagerheimii | reverse complement strand
TCAGCAGAAATGCACCACGTGACTTGCTCATTGGCAGAGCATTTTGGGCAGGAGAGACAGCTGTTGTGTTCACTCTGCCATCGTCTGCAGTGCGCCAGCTGACAGCCTGCATGGTAGTTATGCTGAAGCAGCAGCTTCAATGTGTGCTGCACTGGCGCGCTGTGTTCACTTTCAACGGCATGGTTATTCCCAGCGCACGTGGGGCATATGCAGGCCTCTCCCAGGTTGGCCGGCGCGAGCAGCAGTGCGCCGGCCTAGTGCTGTCTAACCGTTATGCTGCTCTTGAGCCTGATGCTGAGCTGTCCACAGATGATGAGGATGAAGAGCTTGTCCCTGCGTCAGAGGAGGAGGAGGAGGAGCTTGTTCCTGCGTCAGATGATGAGGAGCAGCTGCCCAGGGGCACACAGCCAGCAGCGCCTGCTGCCGGGGGTGCAGGCCAGCAGCACGGTCGCAGGCACAGCCAGCGCAGCAGCAGGGCATCCCAGCAGCGCCGCCACCGCCCCAGCAGGGCACCTGTGCAGCCGGGTAACAGTTGATTGCTCTGTGGCGTGCTTAATGTAAATAACATGCCAAAGTTTGGGTTGAAGTTGGTTGAAATTCACCACCTGCTTAAGGAACCCCGCTGTGACATCATGGGCTTCGTGGAGACCAAGGAGGCGCAGGGAAAGCAGCTGCCGCAGATCACATCCCTGGATACACATACATTAGTAAGCCCAGGGTTGTGCGGGCAGGGGAGCGTGCTTCTGGGGGTGTTGCAGTTGCTGTGCATGCCTCTGTTGCAAACGCGGTGAAAGTGTATGACTTTACTGACCAGCAATACGACGAAGCGCTGTGGCTTGTGATGCCAGGGCAAGGGGGTGCACGCAAGCTCTTCATTGGGGTGGTTTACATGCCTGATATGGGCAAGTCTGCATCAGTGAGGAGTGCTGCTTACTCAGCGCTGCAGGAGGACCTGGAGTACCTGTCTAGCAGGGGATCTGTGTTGGTGATGGGTGACTTTAATGCACGGGTTTGACGGGCATCTGGCCCAGCAGAGCGTATTGGTATGCATGGCGAGAGCACCGTCAACGACAACGGCCGCCTGCTCCTCTCATTGCTCAACACTGTCAACCTCTACTCACTTAATGCCCGCACAGCCCCCACCTCCCCTCACCAGCACATCACTTGTGACAGGTCGCACGGCGGCACCAGGCGAGGCTCTTTGATTGACTACATCCTTGCCTCTGCTGACATTGCCATGCCCTGCCAAGCTGCTGCCAGGCCAACAGCCACAGTTGGGCCGCATACTGTGGGTGCTACTGACCACCTGCCTGTGTCTGCCCGCATTGTCAGGCCTGTGGTACGCCGCCCTGCAAAACAGGTTGTGCTGCGCCTCAACGCACAGCCCAAGGATTTCAGGCTGCAGAATGGGGAGCAGTCAGCGGAACTTGAGGCATATCAGGATGCTCTGTCGCAGCTTGGTGCAGCCTACACAGCCACGGTCACCACTTTGCAGCAGCAGGCTTCTGCAGGCTCAACTACAGCAACTAGTGCAGTGCAGCAAGCGCACGAGCAGATGCTAGCAGCACTTCGTCATGCTGTCAACGCCAGTTTTGGCTACAAGAGGGTTTGGGTTGGCAAGTCCTTCCCATGGTGGACTCAGGAGCTCACAGATGCTGTGGAGGACAGGAAGCAGGCTTACCTGCGCTACAAGAACTCAGGGCTTGTAGCAGATTGGGCTACTTACAAACAGCAGCAGAAGGCTACTACACAGCTGGTCAAAGCAGCAGAGAAGCAGTACAAAGAGCAGTGCCAGCATGCCATTACTTCTGCATACACAAATCGCATGAATGATGACAGCCTGCTTGGAGAGAAAGACATGTGGCAGCTTGTGCGTCGTCTGTGCCCTAAGCATGTCAGCGAGGCAGTTTACAGCGTCATGCAGCATCCATCTGGGCATGTGGCATCTACCCCAGCTGAGAAAGCTGATGCTTTCAAGTGTCATTATGAGCGCGTTGGCAGCCATGCAGCATTTGCTTCCTCCAACCCCCAGTTTGACGCTGCACACATGTCTTGTGTTGCAGCCAATGTGCAACAGTATTTGCAAGACTCTGCTAACTCCCCTGCCACCCCGCTGGACCTGCCCATCACCGCCGCCGAAGTTTCCGACTGCCTGCAGAGGCTGCGCACTGGCAAGGCCGGCAACCCGGCTGAGGAGGGCATTGTCAATGAGCTACTCAAGTATGGAGGCAGCACGGCCGCAGATATGTTACTGCAGTACTGCAATCTGATGTGGCAGCTTGAGCAGGTGCACCAGGTGCCAGGTACAGTTGTGAACATGCCCAAGAAGGGTGACCTGACAGACCCCACCAACTACCGTGGTATCACCCTGCTTAGCGTGCTTTACAAATTTTACACCAGCGTTCTCAACCAGCGCCTCATCAAGTTTGCAGAAGGCAAGTCAGTGGCGGAGGGCACGACACAGCAACGGCAGCAGCAGCAGCAGCAGCACGCAGGCGCAGCAGCAGCAGCAGCAGCGTGTAACTGCTGCTACAGCAGCAGGAACGCCGCTGCTGCACGAGAGCCAGAACGGCTTTCGTCCCAAGCGCAGCTGTGCTGACCACCAGAGTGTGCTCAGTGAGGTGTTGGGTGGGAGGAAAGCTGAGGGGAAGGATTCTTATGTGCTGTTTGTTGACACCTATAAGGCTTTCCCAACAGTGTGGCTTGATGGGCTCTTTCAAAAGCTGTGGGACAAGGGTGTGCGTGGAAAGATGTTCCGTGTACTCTACAACTTGTATCAGGGTGCGCGCCGTGTGGTGTCTCACGAAGGTCATGTCACTGAGAGCTTCACATGTGACCTTGGTTTGCATGAGGGCGATGTTATTTTCCCCACACTGTACCTGTACTTCATTGATGATCTGCTGCATGAGGTGCATGCAAAGCACCCTGGCATCACCCTTATGGGCCCTTGTGACGAATCTGCTGGTCAGGTTGTGGCAGCCATGCAGGCTGATGACTTTGTTGCTGTGTGCGGATCTCTGGCTGAGGTTCAGGCTGTGGCTGCAACAGTTTATGAATACAGTTGTAAGTGGCGGTTCAAGCTGAATAGCTTGAAGTCTGCTGTCATGCATGTCTCACCAGCTAGACAGCCCAGCCAGTTGGCTGACTCTGGCATCATTTGGAATGGTGTGCCTGTGCCTGTTGTATCAGAGTACTGCTACCTTGGCCTGTGGTTCAACAATGCCTGCAACTGGAATACGCACTTTGAGAAGATGTTGGCAAAAGTGCATCGTGTGAAGGGTGGGCTCATGCCAGTTTGGAAGAGCCGGCTCATCAGCGTGGAAGTAAAGCGTATCATTCTGCTTACATGCGTTCGCCCGATTGTTGAATATGGCAGTGAGGTCTGGTTTCCGTCAACTGCAAGGCAACTGCAACAGATTGACAAAGTGCAGACTGACATCATCAAGTGCTCAATGCGTTGTGGCAAGGAGCGCCCTTGCACTTCACTTGTTCTGGCTGAATGGGGTGTGAAGCCATTGCACATGTGGCTTCATCAGAGGGCGATGGAGTATTACTTTAGGGTCCAGCGTATGCAGAATTCGCGTTTGCCACATCAGGTGTTTTCAGCTGAGTGGAAGCACCCTAGTGGTGCTGTTGCGGTGACACCTTGGCATAAGTATGTGCAGAGTTTGCTTTGCAAGTATGGTGTGGATGTTGAGGCGGCGGCTGATCGAGCTAATGCGTGCAAGAATCACATCAACCGTCAGGTCAGGAAGCTGCATGCAGACACAATTGTTTGTGAATCACTGCAGCACTCTACTTTGAGCCGTTACATCACGCATGTGCACCCTACACATGCTGATGCCATGCGTTTTAAAAGGGCTAGGCCCTTTTTGTGTTCTGGTGCGCCAACGCGTGGTATTGAGTTGCTGATGCGTGTTCGAATGGGCTGTCTTTGCGTGCATGAGCGTACCAGTCGTTATGGCGGCAGCAGAGCTGATTCTAACACAGCATGTCCTGCTTGTGGTCAGGGTGTTGAGTCTTTGTCACATCTGATGTTTGATTGTCCCGCTACTTCTGCTCAGAGGGATACTATGCTTGATGAAATTCGGTCTGTTTTGCGTGATGTTGCTGGCGGCGCTGAAAAATTGCGCAATGTGTTGTCGTTGACTGATGCATCCACTAAGTTGTTGCGTTTTGTTTCTGATGATATTTGGGGTAGTAGGGGGGTGTGCCGAGTGATATCTAGGAGCATTGCTGAGTATCTTGTCCAAGCTTGGGATGTGCGTAATAATTGCAAACACAATGGAGCAGTGCTCCCTCTTTCTTCCGCTCCTGAGGGGCGCGGGGCCGATGGCGTTGATGCTATGGCTAAATGGGTAACATGATGATGATGATAAAGTGACGATGGTGACACTGATGCATGGCCCTTGCAAGTCGGGGTTTCTGGCCAAAACCGGGTTGGGGCTGGGCGATGGGTTGTGCTGCGTGACGATGGGCTGGGCTGCTGTGGGTGACAGGGCAAGAAGGGGCAAGTCAGTAGCGAAAGTGCAGCGACAGTTCTGTGGGTTGTCATGACCTGTCACATTCCAACGTCCAACTGCCCTGCCTTGGTTGGGCAACCCACCTGGCGCGGCGAGATACACAGGAAATCTAAACACAGGTACACAGACAAGACGACGGCCAAGGATTTACCTGGTCACCCGTGCGAGGAACTTTGGAGGGTCAACATTCTGGACATCAATACGTGCCAGAAGCAGCTTTGCGGACGTTCCTCATTATGGAGAGCTCAGATCGTGAGTCGTGCTCGCTTCAAGTTTAGCAGCAGCTGCCAGGCCACGGCTGCTTTGGCAGTTGACATGCCTCTCTCCTATGCTGGGTATCACTATGCACAGCATTGTCAGGTACCTAAGTTGAAGGTTTCAATCTTGCCTGCAGGCTCATCAGCTGGCAATGGCTGCACCACCAGCAGCAGCACTGGCAGGCTGGTGCTCTCAGCTCCTCTCCGGCAGCACAGCAGCATCCGTGACCCCAAGATTGCACTTGCCCTGCTTGCCACAAGCAAATCAGTGCGGCGTATGCTGCATGAGCATGGCAGGGGCTGCATCACAGGTGTGCAATGCCTGCATGCTGTGCTTGCTGGTGTAGGGCCAGTCACACAGCGGCTGTTCTGCTGCTGACAAATATGATGCACCCGCAGGCCATCAAGTCGCATGTGCATCTGACCTGCGACCTGCCTTGAGCGAAGTTTCGGCTTATGTGTATACAGCCTATGGCATCTGCTGCGTCTTGTACTGCACTCTGCATCCCCTTTGAAGCAGAACCTGGAGCGCGACATCACTATTCATCCAGAACAGGGGCACTTGTTGACTGCTGTATTCTTGCTGTTTTGCCACGCCGGATGCTCACTGCCTGCCGACAGTCACCTTGCAAGCCGCTACATTGGAGCGTGCACAGCACTTTGCTGTATGGCTGAAGCAACATGGGCACCTCCTGGGTGAGTGGCTCCACAGTGCAGCAGTGATTGGTGGTGCTGCTAGTCTGCTGTCATAACGCTGATTGCCATCAGGCATACATGCATCGATGGCGTGCTGGTGGCAGCCTGTCATGCTTTGTAGGCCTAGCACCTTCATTGTCGTACTGCAGCAGACTCGTGACCCCCTGCATGTTTTGGCCGTCAGCATCGGTGCCTTGCATATTGGGTTCTCAGCTGCTTCACTAAAAGTAATAAAGCTTTTTGAAATATGCATGACCTGCAAGCCTGGGCAATATCAACACGTCGCCACTCCCTGCACTTCGCAGGGAGCCTGCACATGTGCCTCTCCGGCAGCAACATGCAGCCGCAGCTAGCAGCAGCCATAGAGGCAGCCGTGGTCAGGGGGCTGCAGCAGGCCAAGCAGTGGCAGCAGCAGCAGCAGGCACATGGTTGGTCGCAGCAGCTGTGCCTGCAGGAAGTCCACCACATGTTTGCCAGCAGCTCAACAGATGTCCTGCTACAGCAGCTACCGAGCAGTCTCACACGGCTCTCCCTCAGGATCTACAATAGAGTACAGCCATGCAGTTTGAGCAGCAGCACATGGGCAGCATTCACACGGCTGCGCTCTCTCAGCATAAACGCGGAAGGGAGCCGCTGGCCGCCCTCGTTAGAGCTAACCGAATTACCGCAGCAGCTGCAGGACTTGAGCATTGTAGGTGACGGCACCGAAGAGGAAGTCCTACTGCTGCAGCAATGTTTGCCGCAGCAGCTGCAGCACTTGACGCTTTATTGGTGGCCAGTTGGTGAAGTGGAGGAGCCTTGGCTGCTGCTGCAGCTGCAGCAGCTTACAGGTGTGCATGCACATGCTCAAAGCTCAATTCGTAATGCAGCCAGCAACAAGGACGGGTCCGTCCAGGAGTGGCCTGGGGTCGTTGTCTTCAGGGGACAACGTCACACAGCATGCAGCACAGAGCGTGCAACAGTTGCATGGGTGAGCCAAGCGAGCGTATGTTGGCAGGAAGTATACACAGCTGCATCCCTTGATATTTGGCAAAGTACAACTGCGTTGGTGCTGAGCAGGACTGTGTGTGCTTCTATGCGTTGCAGGCTTGGAAACCTTGACAGTCAGCAGCATTCCTGCCAGTTCTCAGCTGCCAAGCCAGCTGGAAGCCCTTAACTGCAGCATCTGCCCTTTTGTGCAGCCTCTGCTGGGGCTGCAGCAGCTGCAGCAGCTAACTATATCATACTGCGATACACCCGCAGATGAGCTGCGGCAGCTGAGCAACCTCCGCTCCCTCACAGACATCGAGCTGTGCTATACAGGCGATGATGCAGCCACAAGCGTCAGCAACTCAGCTGCAGCATGGTCAGCAATAGCACCCAAGGTGAAAGAAATGGTGCTTGAATTCGACAGGTGCTATACTTCTACGCTGGGGGGTTCTGTCACATTCCTGCAGCAGCTGTCTTGCTTGACAGCTGTCACAAGGCTGGGGCTGGGTGTGACTGTGGGTCCCCTGCCAGGAACAGCAACGGAAATGGCAGGCGTTCTGCTGAACCTACAGCAGCTGCAGATATTGGAGATATCCACAAACACCTCACAGACTCCAATGTTCATGCCAGCCGCAGAGGCGGCAGCAATGGTGGCAGCTCAACAAGCAGCAGCAGTGGTGGCAGCTCAACAAGCAGCAGCAGTGGTGGCAGCTCAACAAGCAGCAGCAGTGATGGCAGCTCAACAAGCAGAAGTCGCAGAGGAGGCAGCGATAGCTGCAGCAGAAAACAACGCACCCAATGCCGCAGAAGCTGCTGAGGCAGCAGCAATGGAGGCAGGGGCTGCGCAAGTGGCGGCATTGGCAGCCTGGCAGGTGATAGGAGCAGCAGCAGCTGCTGCGGGGGATGTGCAGGCAGGTGCAGATGCCGCTGGTGAGAATGCAGCGCCAGTGTTTGGTGTGGATGGTGGTGGGGGTGATGGGGGTGAGGCAGCTGAGGTGGCAGCAGCAGCAGCAGCAGCTGGTAGTGCAGTACATCAGCTGGTGCCTCTGACACGTGCGATTGCGCAGCTGCCGCAGCTAGTCAGCCTGAAGCTGAGAGGTGCTGGAACGACAGTTGAGGCAGTTGAGGCCATCACCGGCTTGACGCGGCTCACACGGCTAGCCATCTCAGGACTAGGGTTTGATGATGCGGCGCTAATCAGCCTAGCTTGCGGCTTGACAGGGCTGCGGCGGCTGTCGCTGTCAAGTGCCAACGTGACAGATGCTTCACTCATGGCGGTAGCCAGGATGCTGCAGCAACTGACGGCATGGAGCTTTCAAACTTTGCAGGCTGCTCCCATGTTACTGACAGGGGTGTGAGGTGGCTGGCACAACTGCCGCGCCTGCAAGTGGTGGATGTTGGGTATTTGAGTGGAATCACTGATGCTGCAGTCGCAGCTGCGTTACGCAAGGTGTGAGGTTGTCGTGTGTAGTGATGCACCACGTGTCTTTGCCCTGTCATCCCTGCGTGCTTGAAGCCTTCAACTCCCTTAGGGACAGGCGTTGATCATGTACCGCTCGTGGTGTGTTAATCTGGCACCCCTTGTTGACCACAGCAGAATAATAGCTGTCGTGGTGTCTTAGTGTCAAAATATGCCGATCATCAGTGGGGATTTGTGCCATGGCCAGCAGAGGAATGGGCAAGGATCGTTGTCAGCCACGTGAGTGCACGTGCTGCATCTGCTGCATTGCTTTTTCTTGAATTGTGTGTTCTTGCCACCCCTATCATCAATGAGGCATAACGCCGATCATTCGCCAATTCAAACCGTTTCAGCCCGGTCACATCAGAGGACACACGCCCATGATGGGCTTGGTATCGGGGGCAAATTTTCCATATATGTGGGATTGGCCCACGCCCGCGCCAGCGGGCGTGGGACAGAGAAAAGGGGGAGGGAAGGGGGTGGGCCCTGCTGCTGTGCGCGAGATTGAGATGCACGGCACGTGTTGGTTGAGCCATTGGCCCTCAAAAGCCCTTACTGAAACGGCACTTGCCGTCAGTAGGTGACCTGCCCCCATTGCAAGTTGATCTGCAGTCAGTCAGCTCAGCTCAGTTTTATGCCTGGTGGCCTGCAACAGCTGTACAGTACTGCACACTGTGGGCGCCCACTCGGGCTGGGCACAGCAGCAGTGAAACTGGCTGTACGAGCGTTAAACATTGTGAATGTTGGTTTTGATACAATCAGCATGACGTTACATCAATGGTAGTGCAACAAACAGGTGTAATGCAGTTACATCATGCAGCAACATGTACACTGTTTGAGACTTCACAACCAAGTGCACTGTAGAAAGTTGGCAGCACTCTAACGCATGTCAAAGCAGGTCAGAGCAGAACCGCCCACCACATACCCGCACGCAAACACGGCTGCGACTGGCATGCATGCCTGTGCACTGTGCAATACCACTGGCCACAAACTAGACTGCCAAGAGGCACAGCTAGCCGTGTTTTTAATATGTGGTTCCCAACGTCAAACAACTCAATACACCGCAGCTGCCTTGAGCTACCCCTCATTTGGCCTGCCACAGAATGTTGAAGGGTGATCCTCCATGGGAACATCACACACTCGGCACTTGTGTTTGCACCGCCGCCCAGAATGCACCGAGAAGTGGGTATCCCTGCCGCCCAGCTTGCGGGGGTTCCAGCACTGGTTGCATGTCTGCGCCTTGCCTGGCTTAGGGTGCAGATGCTCAGGAACACCAGCCTGGGCAGCTGCTGCACGCTTCCGTCCTGACTGCCCGGGGTTGCTGACAGCCTGGCTGCCTTGCCCTGCTTGGTTGACAGCTGCTGCTGCAGCTGCTGCTGCATTACCCGAGCTGCTGAAGAGCCCATAGGCTGCTGGGCCCAACCCAGTGCTTTGAGGCACACTCTGCTGTTGTACACCAGCAGGTGCTGCAATGCCTGCGGCTGCTGGTGTTGATGATGCTGCTGCTGCTGCTGCTGCTGCTGCTGCTGCTGATCCTCAGCTTCACTGGGTAGGGTTGCAACCTGCACACCCACCTCTGCAGGGCAGTATGCACGGCCAGCCTTGAGCCCTGCGGTGGTGCAGCATCAGGTGTATACAATATCCAGTCAGGCAGTGTCAAGGCGACAAGTAAGAATACACGAGCTGCTGGTGCAAGCTGTTTGTCGCATAGCTCATATGTGTATGTGACGTCAGGCTGCTGCAGCACAACTGGGTGACATTGCTGGGTGAGCTTCCTGTGCTGCTGACAGTGCCAGCCTGACACCCACCCACCTGCACAATCTGTGCACTTGAAGCGGCTGCCGCACAAGTAGTATGTGCCATACAGGCCACATATGCGCCTGATACTGTCACTCCAGCCATGCGGGCTTGCAGGCTTTTGGCACAGAGGGCAGCAGACCTTGATGTTGCAGTGGTTGAAGTAAATCTGAGGTGCCCACAGCACCACACAGCTGATCAGCAGGTAGAAGGAAGCTGGCTTGAGGCTGTTGAGTCCTTTTCTCAAAGGATCAAAGGCTGCCGTTGTAGGGTTGGGAAGCTGGTAAACAAAATGGGGGTGCTGCTTTGGGTCTAAACGTTCCTTGAGCTTGCCGTTCCTGTTGTGCAGCTTTGGCAGGCTGCGGCGCTTCTCTAACACGAACTTGACTAGGAAGCTATTAATAGCATCGCTGACTGCTTCATTGGGAGCAGCCATGGCGAGCACATGGCGCCTTCAGTCGTTCATTCAGCAGTGACAAGCACCATTGCAATTCAGCAGCCCTCCGATCAAAGTTAACATGATAGTGACCACTTCTCTGCGGAAGTCTGCTGCGTGCCTGCCGTGTGCTGGCAGTATATCGTTTTCGTTTGAAGCGCCTGTTTTTCAGTAGCACGCTTTGGTGTATCGCAGCAGCAAAAGTGAAGCTTTTGGTTCTGTTGAGTAGGTGTGTTGTGGCAGATTTGACCGAGATGGTGTAAACTCGCAGAATTTGGTTTTCAGCGGAGCCCCGAAAATACCACTTTTTCAACAGTACGTTCCAGAGACTATAAACTCTCGAACACAGTCTCTACATTCTATAAATCAAATAAGTTGTTGAGGCATTGGGAGAGGTGGCCTGCAATGCGAGAAATTCATTTTGGTCACCCGGCCCCATACCACAGATACCCAAAGTACCCTCCAGGGCACAATCTGGGTTACAGTCGTGTCCTGCAAGCCTTCACATGCATGCACATTGTGCAGTGGCAGCAGGCAGTGGCCAGTCACCAGTGCCGAGGGCGACCACCATCGAGGTGTTCTTGACTGCAGCTTTACTGTGGCGTCGAGATACGCATATAGTGCTTTTTGTTTACAGCTCTTCTGGTGCTGTAACACGTGTCCAGTCGCACGTCCAGTGCTCGTCCAGTTTGACGTCCAGTCTGCCTCCTCACGTCCAGTGCACAACTGGACGTGCTCACGTCCAGTCCCAACTTGACGAGCCACATGTCACGTCCAGTTGCATGATGTGCAACTGGACGTGCCTTGACTTGCATCTTGATTGTCTGGTGACTATAGTGATGGTGAACTGCTTCCAGCTGCGATTATAGAGCACAGCCTTCAGCACAGCAGCAGATCACTAATTTGCAGACTGGGTGGTGCATGCTGCAGGAAAAAACATCATATGCATTACATGTTTGATTGTCCCGCTACTTCTGCTCAGAGGGATACTATGCTTGATGAAATTCGGTCTGTTTTGCGTGATGTTGCTGGCGGCGCTGAAAAAATGCGCAATGTGTTGTCGTTGACTGATGCATCCACTAAGTTGTTGCGTTTTGTTTCTGATGATATTTGGGGTAGTAGGGGTGTGTGCCGAGTGATATCTAGGAGCATTGCTGAGTATCTTGTCCAAGCTTGGGATGTGCGTAATAATTGCAAACACAATGGAGCAGTGCTCCCTCTTTTTTCCGCTCCTGAGGGGCGCGGGGCCGATGGCGTTGATGCTATGGCTTAATGGGTAACATGATGATGATGATGATGATGATGATGATGATGATGATGATGATGATGATGATGATGATGATGATGCATTACATGCCCTGCAGTGCCCAGAGCTGTTGCTGCTTAGCAGCTGTTAGCGTGCTGCCTTCCAGGTGCAGCTGTTGCTTTGTCAGCTGCCAAGAACCGTTTCATTTGCAAGTGTTGCTGACAGCTGCATGCATGTCCTGACATAGTTGCATACTATGCAGTCACTGACTCAGTGAGTGGCGCGTGCTGAACATTATGTCTCGATAAGCCATACAACCACTGCTGCTATTACTTTCACCACCACTGGCAGCGGCACAGTACATGGTGGGTCACGAGAGCGTTGCTTGGAAGAGCAGCCTTGCATGCAGGGGTTGGATGTTTTTGCTTGCTTTCTTGCAAGAGTGCTGCTGCTTTTGCATGACAGGCTGCAGCTCAGCAGTGCAGTGGTGAAGCGCCATACTATGCATGTCAAGCTGCGACTGCAGTGCATACCAAACTGCGCGTCTTGTAGCTAACCTGCTCAACATTCTGACAGCACAATGCACCAATGCACCTGCCGGGGGCCCTCTGCCATCGCCACTTTCAGCTGCATCTTGCTGGCCAATGAATTGGCTCGCTGGCTGCCAGCGGCTGGCTGTGCAGGGGCGGGTTTCAATCCCGAACATGTATTGTACTGAATGCCAGCATCCTCTGCCTGGCAGTCTCCTCTGCTGCTTTGGTAGCTTTGCTGAGTCTTTTGAGCACTACCCATGCATCTCAAACATTCATACGGTGTATCTTTGTGGCACACCACTGTCTGACTAGGCAGTGGGGATACATTGGACCGAGGTCAACGCAGCTCAGGAATGGGTAGCGGAAGCTTGTCTTTGGGTTTAAGCCCGTCGGACGCGGAAGCTGACTTAATCCAAAGGGGAAGCTGGAAAGCGAACCGACAGGAGGCCTGCGAGGAATTCAATGTCGGTGGGTTGCTGCCTATAAAAGGGGGGACAGCAATCCGGCCCAACAGGAAATTACACATATCCTGTGTATAGATGCTCCTGCATATTGTAATACCAATCTCCTTTATGCTAGCGTGCTTCGGCCTACGGTATTGGGCAGGCCGGTACGTGGATTTTGTGTCCAGTAGATGGACGGTGCGGAAAGCGCCATAGTGGTAGCTGAGAGGCAAGTGAGCGATCTTGTGGTCTTGATTGCAGGCCTATGGAAAGCGACTCGGAGGGCGGGTTAACGCCCGCCACAACGCCCGCAGATGCAGGAGAGGCTGCAGCTGCGGAGGGCGTGATTGCAACGCGGCAAGCGGTTGCAACAGGTAGAGCGGTTTTGGGACGAGGACTTCCTTCCAAGCATTGCGAGCGTTATGCCTGGGGCAGCTGCAAGCGTATGAAAGATGCATGTGCAGCTTATGACTCGCAGAACAGTTTCACCAGCAGCATGCAGGCAGAGGAAGCAGCAGCAATGCAAGATGATGCAGGAACTGATGCTGCACAAAATGCTGACACTGCCCTTCATGCTGCACCGCCCCCTGCCTCATCCCCCGACCCCTCTTACACACCCTCCTCTGCAGAGAGCTCCCCTGCCGCCTCAGAGGAAAATGAGAACCTGCTTGATGGCCTGTCCTCAGACGAAGACATGGCCCCAGCTTCTACTGCCTCGGACGACTCCAAGGCCAACTACCGGCGCGAGATCGTGCGCCTGCAGGAGGTGGCCATCCGGGCAAATGAAGCTACAGCCGCCGCACAAGCCGCGGCAGCGCAGGCCAGGCAAGAGGCCATCGCTGCCGAGGAGAGGGCGCAGACGGCTGAGGCACTGCACCAGTCCGTGGCGGAGCAGCTCGGGCGGTCAGATGCCGTCATCGCAGGCATGCAGGGTGAGGGGGGTGGTGGCAGAGCAGCCAGCAGGGTTGCTGCTGCCAGGCCAGTAAATGGTGTTGCAGCTGCTAGGCCAGTCAATGGTGTTGCTGCTGCTGCTATGCCAGGCCATGGTGCTGTTGCTGCTGTGGGAACAGATGTCAGCAAACTTGTGAACAAACCACCTGCGTACAGCGGTGTCACTTCGGGCCGAAACTTTGAAGATTGGCTGTTAAAAATGCAGCAGTATCTTGCTGTAACAGGAGCAGCTGTGTCATCTTCCACTGTCTCTGAGACTGAGTCTCTTGTCGCAAGCCGGGTTCAAGCTATTACAGCGGCAGTTGCATATGCCGAGCAGCAGACACAACCCTTTGCATGCACTGTTGCAGATGTGGAATCTTGCAGAGAACTTGCAGGCCAGCACACCATGCTTGTTGCTTTGGGTGACGGCAGTACAGTTGCAAGCATGCTTAGGCAGTACAGTGTTGCAGCCAAGAGTGCTCCGCTGTCGACATCAGCCTGCTTGCTTGTTCCTCACTGGCCACATGCAAAGTGCAACCATCACTTGAAGGGTATGGTAGTGCTGCGTCAATTTCCTGCAGGTGTCCTTGCCAAGTACCCATCCAAGCTGCTGTATGCTCCTCCCTGTGTGGCTACTGCCAGTTCATCAGCCTTCGGCGCCGGCCAACTCACCATGTCCTTTGCTGGCAAGTTGGCGGGACTAAGTGCCAAGATTGCTGCTGACAGTCAAGCATCACACAATTTCGTGAGTGAGCAGTGGGTGGACAGGGCTGGGGTACATGTGCTACCTCAAGCTGGCCAGGATACCTTGGCGTCGGGAGAAACGGCGAGGGTGCTTGGTGTGTGCTCACTCAGGATGCAAATTGGGGCTCTTCATGATGTTGTGGAGTGTTTTGTTTTAAAAATGGCCTCACATCATGATCTCATTTTAGGGGAAGCTTATTTGCAGTCTAGGCATGCATTGTTATGTTATGCCACTGCAAAAATGACAGTAACAAAGGGCAGCAGGAAGATAAGTGTTGCTTCTGTCAAGAGCCCTGATGCTGGGACAAAGCAGGATGCAAATGCTTCTCAAGAGAGTGAAAGTGCACCGCTGCTAATAAGCGCGTTACAGCTTAAGCGTGCACTACGCAAAAATTGTCAAGCTTTTACTATTACAGTTAGAAGCTCGCAAAACTCGGCAATAAACATCTTGGAAAAGGAAGGGCTTGTACCGGAAGACAAGCTACAAGCTTTACTGGAAAAGTATAAAGCGGTTTTTCCGCCAAAAGATAACATGCCGAATGCGCCTCCTCTCACTGAAGCTGCAGTACATGCTATCCCAGAAATCCCTGGTGCCAGGCCAGTAAATAGGCCGCTGTATCGTTTGTCTCCACGTGAAAAAGAAGACGTTGAGAGACAAGTAAAAGATCTTTTACGCCGTGGCTTTATTGTCCCAAGTTCCAGCCCCTATGGTGCATCGGTAATTTTTGTACCGAAACCTGACGGGTCTTTACGTATGTGTGTAGACTGCGTGCCTTAAACAAGCAAACAGTCAAGGACAGATATCCTCTGCCACACATAACTGACCTGTTGGATGAGCTTAGGGGTGCGACGGTCTATTCTGCGCTGGACTTGGCACAAGGATATTTTCAGCTACGGTTGGCACCAGAGGATCAGGCCAAACAGCTTTCAAAACGCCCATGGGATTGTATGAATGGCGTGTGCTAGCTTTTGGTCTGTGTAACGCTCCCGCAACGTTTATGCGCGTCATGAACCAGGTTCTAGCTCCATTCATTGGAAAATTCGTGGTTGTTTTTATAGATGACATATTGATCTATAAGGTGGGAACGCCTTAGGGCCATGCCCGTTGATCGTCTTGCGCGGGTTGCGTGGGTGTCGGATGTGGAGTTAGCATTGAGTGGTTGCAAAACTTGCTGGACATACTATCTGCTGCACACTATGCAACGCCTTGGCGTTATACAGCAGGCTGCATGGCGTGGGCCTGGGGTGACGGCTGCAAGTGTATGTGGGCTTGAGCATTACAGGGTCTTGCTTGACCGGTACATGCAATTATGCTTGCCGTTCCGGGTGTTGCAGTGCCTTGCACGGCTTCGCACTGGGGCTGCACAGTTGGAGGTGCAGATGGGTAGACATGCCCGCCCTCGGGTGCCCAGGCAGCAGCGGTTGTGTAGACTGTGCTCGTGTGCTAATCCTGTTGCAGCTAGCCGAGCAGTTTGGCGCACACGCGTGCACGCCCTGACTGGGACCTATGACAATGTGGAGGATCTCAAACACTTTCTGCTAGAATGCCCTGCATATGACCACTTGCGCGGTGCCTGCCCTAGTGTGTTCTATCCTGCGGGTACTGTAGATCGCTATGCTAACGAGTTGGTGCCGCGCATTCTAGACTGTGAGGATCAAGAGGGCTTGGCTGTGGTGGTTTATCAGATGCGGTTGTATCGCTCAGTGTTGCTGGGGTTGTCCCCTGACCATCAAAGTGTGCCAATTCAGCCTGAGGGTTATGTCCCTGTAGATGACGCCTTAGACGCTGTTGCTCCTAGCCCGTGATGAGATTAGGTTACTTGACGAGTTACACATGCATCCTGTCACATTATTGGTTTGCTGCCGCCTTTATGCCGCCTTAGTTGCCCTGCCTATCTCTCTGGCTGTGTGATCTTGACAACATGCTTTTTTGTTGGTGTGCTTCTTCAGCACATGCTGTTGGCTGATTGGGGTGTGTCACTGACACACCGCAGATATAATCTTATGCTCAATCTGGAGAGACCCTGTGCTCAACGGATGGCCTCAATCTGCTACATTGTGTGCTCATCTTCTTTCGTCATGCGTTGACATTGTGCTCATTTTGGGGTGGCTCATACCATCTGAGATGGTGACTGGACCCACATGTAACTACTCTCTCTCTATTCAAAAACACCAAAGGAGCACCTGGATCACCTGGAACAGGTATTTGCTACCTTGCAGAAAAACAACTTATACTGTAATGCTGCAAAATGCAAATTCAATATGCCAGAAATCAAATATCTGGGGCATATTGTGGGCAGGAATACGGTGCGCCCTGATCCTTCTAAGGTCAGCGCAGTCAAGGATTGGCCAGTGCCTAAAGATCTGCACGAGTTGCGTTCATTCTTAGGCCTGGTAAATTTCTTTAGGCGTTTCGTGCACAGATTTGCAGAAATTGCCCTACCCTTGACTAACCTACTTCGTAAGAAAATGCCCTTCAACATGAACGCGCGTTGCATATCTGCCTTTCAGGATTTGAAAAATGCTCTGATAACCGCCCCCGTCCTCGCCATGCCGGATTTTAACAAGCCTTTTGAGGTGGTCGTGGACGCTAGCAGTCACTCACTAGGCGCAGTGCTGCTGCAGGAAGGACACCCAATCGCCTTTGAATCCAGGAAACTGAACGCTGCTGAAAGGAATTATATTTCTTATGAGCGCGAGGCATTGGCTGTGTTGCATGCACTGAAAACGTGGCGATGCTACCTTGAAGGAGGTCCACCATTCCGCCTTGTTACGGATCACCAGACCTTGTTACATCTGGATAACCAGACTAACATTCATGGTAGGCAGGCTAGGTGGATGGAATATCTATCGCGGTTTGAATATACATGGGAGCACAGAGCAGGCAGATATAATGTAGCTGACCCGCTGTCTCGTATCCCTCCTGCTGACGAACCGTCACAAATCTCCGTTGTAACGCGTTCGGGTTTGGGGGGGAGGAGACACTGCCGGAAGCTACTAACTCTGCTGCCAGTAAGACTACTCCCACTGCAGGGTCTACACGCAAGAGAACAAGAGTTCCAATCCCAATGCCCACTGACCAGCCAAGGCAGGCCAGGTCCGCGGCTATGGCTGCCAAGCAGTTCATCAAAGAGGTCGCTGCCGGAAAGGGTGTACAACAACCCAGAAAAAGGGCTTTACTTGAGGATAATTCAAGTAAGCAGGCGGGCAGGAAAGGGGAGCGTGTGCGGTGGTTGGATCAGCAGAGTGGGTCAGGAAATGACCGTGCCACAGGATCTGAGAGCCCTGCCCTAGAGCACGCCTCAGAGGATAGTGGCTCAGCAGGTAATGCTGACACCTGGGAAATTTGGGGCGATAGAATTCGCTCGGCAGCTAAGGCTTATGTTAATAAGCTCAGCAGGAAAATGCGTAACACGTTGCAGGAAAAGCAAGGCCTTTGGTTTAAAAATGACTGTGTGGTTGTACCGCCTGAGGGACGCCTTAGGCAGGAGATAGTGCGCGCGCACCACAGTACAGTGACGGGAGGGCATTTTGCTGTGGCCAAAACATACAAATCTCTCTGTAGACCCAGAGGATATTGGTGGCCAGGAATGAAACATGATGTGGAAACATATGTGCAAAATTGCCATGAGTGTCAAACCAACAAACCGTCTAACAAGAAACCAGCCGGCCTGTTACAACCTTTGCCCATTCCTGACAGTAAATGGGAGTCAATTGGAATGGACTTTATTACCCAGCTGCCGTGCACAAAGCAGGAACATGACTCAATCCTGGTTGTTATTGACAGGTTGAGTAAGCTTGTGCATATAATTCCTACCAGGTGTGATGTTGACGCTGCAGAAGTAGCTCAGCTGTTTGTGCAGCATGTTGCTAAGCATCATGGCTTGCCCAAATCGATTGTGTCGGATAGGGATGTCAAATTCACAAGTAAATTCTGGCAAGCAGTGCTGCAGCTGTGGGGAATTAAAAGCCTTATGTCTACTGCTTTTCATCCACAGAGCAATGCACAAACAGAACGCGTCAACAGAGTGCTGGAAGAGTACTTGCGTCATTTTGTCTCGCCAAAGCAAGATAATTGGGATGAGTTATTACCCGTGGCTGAGTTTGCCATAAACAACTCATTCCAGGAAAGCATTGGCATGACACCATTTTACATGACGTACGGTTATCATCCTACGTCCCCGCTGACTGTGCAGGTTGAAAGTCCTGACAGCAATGTACCTGCCGCTACTGACTTTGTCTCAAATATTGAGGCTGCTGTAAAGCAAGCAAAGGAATTATGGCACAAAGCACAGCAGCGACAGAAGGCAACAGCAGATGCTGATCGCAGCGATGTGGAGTTGGAGGTTGGTCAACAAGTTTTGTTAAGCACAGAGAACATTCGATTGAAAAGCCCTGGCACGCAGAAGCTGTTGCCGCGCTATGTTGGTCCTTTTGCTGTCAAAGCAAGGAAGGGGTCTGTTACTTATGAGCTGGAATTGCCTAGCTCGTTACGTGTGCATCCAGTGTTTCATGTTTCTTTGCTCAAGCCTTACAAATCTGACGGCTCTGTTCAGCCGTCACCTCTGCCGTTATCAGTTGATGAAACTGGGCCTTTATTTGAAGTGGAAACCGTTTTAAAATATAG
Source organism: Tetradesmus lagerheimii (assembly GCA_902809745.2). Lineage (NCBI taxonomy): Eukaryota > Viridiplantae > Chlorophyta > Chlorophyceae > Sphaeropleales > Scenedesmaceae > Tetradesmus > Tetradesmus lagerheimii. The sequence continues at coordinate 24,593 of CADDIJ020002097.1, read as the reverse complement.
GACAAAGACGCAGCGGTACTTGATACAGTGGAAAGGCTATGGCAAAGAACATAACACTTGGGAGCCAGAACGTAACATCAATGCGGCAGCATTGCAGTCTTTCTGGGACTCAGCGACTGACGCTGATGTTGAACGTTAGTGTTCATTTCTGTTGTTTTTGTGCAGCTCATCCTGACCTGGGTTTAGGTGGGGAGGAGTGTGGCACACCACTGTCTGACTAGGCAGTGGGGATACATTGGACCGAGGTCAACGCAGCTCAGGAATGGGTAGCGGAAGCTTGTCTTTGGGTTTAAGCCCGTCGAACGCGGAAGCTGACTTAATCCAAAGGGGAAGCTGGAAAGCGAACCGACAGGAGGCCTGCGAGGAATTCAATGTCGGTGGGTTGCTGCCTATATAAGGGGGGACAGCAATCCGGCCCAACAGGAAATTACACATATCCTGTGTATAGATGCTCCTGCATATTGTAATACCAATCTCCTTTACGCTAGCGTGCTTCGGCCTACGGTATTGGGCAGGCCGGTACGTGGATTTTGTGTCCAGTAGATGGACGGTGCGGAAAGCGCCATAGCAGCAGCAGCAGCAGGGTGTAACAAGGTATGGCTGCTGGTGTGTCTGACAGCAACTTCCCAAGGTATTCATTCAACTTCCCATTGAGTTCATTCAACCCCACAATGAATCCATTCAACCTCCCAATGAATTCACCTTTGAAGGTCACAACTGCAATGCAAGCAGTGACTCAAAGTGAGTTGCTGAGGTGATGCTGCTGCTGCATGCACATCCCTGCTTGAAAGTTCTGGTTTTCGCTGGCTTTCGGCTGTCCAGAGCGTAGAAAAGTTACTGTGGCCTTGCTTTCGAAAAGCATTCGGAATACCCATTGCACTGGTGCCGTTTGCTGCTATCTAACCACCTTCTTTCGTTGAAAGCATAGCCCGCCTGATATAATGATATATTAGGTTAGCTTCCTGAAGGCTTCTGTGGATTATGCTTGCCTATTGCTGCTGCGGCCGATTGAGGCACCCTCCCTGCTGCTGCCAGCTCCGTCGCTTGGCTTGGGCGACAGCACCGAGCAGCTCAGACTCACTTGTATAGCATCTTGAAGGTGCAAAATCTTTACGGTACCATCGTTGTCGTTAATCACATACTGGATGAAATCATGGTAGGGCGCCATCTCAAAAGAAGCTGAAGGTGTTGCACACGGAAGTATGCTGGCTGAACCGTCAATAGAGCATGCACTGTAAAATTGTACATCAGTTTAAAATTGTAAATCAATCAGCCTTGTGCCCGTTCCCTACGGTCGCTTCGGCCCAAGGCTTTGCACCCCAGCTGATGATCACCGGGTCTCAGCAATGCTGCCCCAGTACGGCCAGCCGGGCACCACAAACAAACGCGTTCTTCGCTTAACAAGTTACTGAAACAGCATACAATGCTTCATGCTCCTTCTCAGCGAACATCGACCGGTCAAACGGTCGTAGTTGTAGCGTGCGATCCTGGGTTGCTGTTGGCAGGAAGGAGGACTTTGCAGAGCCAACAAGCGTGTAGTTTTAACTCACCACCTATGCCATACCCACATATTGCAACAACACCATGCCGGGCAGTGCAGAGCCAGACCTGCACAATCTGTTATTGAGGATACGCAGGGATCGACAGCAGACACCCGCACTGCTGGGAGGTCTCCGTCATTGTGACACCAGCACACAAGCACAACGTGATGACTTTTGCATCCGGGTTGAGCATGGCAACGGCCTGACTGCGCTCACACTAGGATCGCAATCTTCGGCATGTTCTCGTTCTGCCTGTTCGGCATGGATCGTTCGTAACATTACATGCATGTGACTGGCATTGCGCTATGCGGGGCGGCGAGAAGAGCAGCGAGGCTGGTGCCAAGCAGCATCAGCAGGGCCAACCTGATGAGGCACGAGCTGTGTACAGGGACCTCGCAAATGTTGCTCAAGCACACGTGGGAGTCACCTGGATCATGTAGGACACGCTGTAGCAGTGTGCATCTTCTGGCTACAGAGCCAGCTTGTTAGCAGCAGGCTGCTGCTGCAGCAGCAGTGTCATGACCTCCATGATCAACTTGCATGCAGGTTCGGCCTCATCTCGTATGTGCTGCTGTCAATGCTGGCAAGGAGCGTGCTGCACTCAGATCAGGCGGTAGCCACATGGCGGGCAGAGGTGAGCATGCAGCGCGCTGCACAAGGAAGCGCATCTGAGCACAGGCGATGACACTACTAGGGAATATCTGCAGCAAAGCGCCTGGCATGATTTGTGAGACAGCTATGCAGTCAGTGCCCACCCCTTGTAGTTGCGATTGCAGTAGCAAGCACAGAAGATTGCCACAGGCATGCAGGTGTCACATGGCAGTAGTGTGACAGTCCTGGTTCGGTATGCTTCTGCGCACCTGCTGCACCATGCCGCAAAATGTTCATGTCCTTTTCAAACTGGTGTGCTGCTGCTCCGCTGCAGGTGCCCATCGTGGTCTATGACCGCTCCATGTTCATGTTTGGCACAGCATTTGTCATTGACGTGCTCAGCGCATGCTTTGAGCTGAAGACCAGCAGGCTGGACATGGTGCTGCTGCCAGCATTTGTCAAGGGCCTGGCCACACTGACCAACGTGCTGGTCAGATACGGCTGGGCAAGCATTGGTGCAGCACCCAACGGCACTGTGTGAGTACCAGTGCAGCAATAGCAGCAGCAGCAGCAGCAGCAGCTACAGCAGTGTCTGCAGGGGCATGGTCAGCACTGCAGGAGCACAGTTGCCAAAGCAGCAGCAGCAGCAGTTGACAAACAAACTGCAGCTGATGTCTGTGCGGTTCAGCACTTTTGAGCGCTGGGTTGGTGTCAACATGCAGCGGCGATGATGACGCACTAAGCTGCTGTTGGGCTGCGTTGCTTGTTGCGCAGGGTGATGCTGCAGCGCTATATCTGCTGGATGCACACCACGCCTACCATCCTGCTGCTGGTGAAGATGATCTCAACAACCATCACACGCAAGCAGGTGCGCCACCCGCAGCGTGCGCGCCTGTGATCAGTCAGCAGCTGCAGCAGCGCACAGCTCAGGGTGATCCTCTCTGTTTGGCAGTTTGCTCGTCAGCACCTGCTGCTGGCGGTCCGTGCTGGAGCACTGGGATGCTTGGCTGGTGCTAGCAGCAGCAGCAGGATGCGGACACAGGCTTGTTACTTGTGTCTGTGCAGCAGTTGCAGAAGTTGGTGCGTCAGCAGTTTTCAGTGCCTATGCAGCAGCCTCTGCACGGATGCCAGCTGCCACCAGCTTAAGCTCGTGCCTCTCTGGCTGCTGTGTGCAGGTCACGGAGGCGATTGTGTGTGTCGAGCTGATGCTGCTGACTGGAGCTGCTGGAGCAATGACGACAGGCTCACTGTCAGGTACGCTGCGCGACAGGAGCAGCAGCAGCAGGAGCACCCGGCATGCTGGCTGGTGATATGGCGGCAGCGGTAGCAGCTGGCACACCAGTTACCTGTGAGCAGCCATGGCATTGCTTGCAATGCAGCAGCACAACAAATAGGCTGTGATATGGCTGGCGCGGGCAGCACTGAATGCCTCCAGCAGGTGTGGCGCAGCAGGCATGTTCACCAAGGTTGCATTCTTCTGCTGCTTCCACTGCGGATAATCTGATATGACCTTGCTGTGTTTCTGCTGCAGTGATCCTGGGGTGTCTGTCGCACATGCTCTTCCTGCCACTGGTGCCGTACCTGCACCACGGCCTCAAAGAGTGAGCACGGGAAGCAGCTGTGCAGCAGCAGACTAGTAACGCCCAGTGCTGGCCGAAATGCAGACGTATCTGCAGCTGTTGCTCTGGTGGTGTATTGTCATGCGCAAGCGATGCTGACAGCTATGCCATGCTTGCAGCACCACAAGGCTCTCACATGCTTGAGGCGCAGCAGATCTGACAGTGTGCTTTGTGGGGTTCGCTAAAAAAGCACTGCTGTCTGAGCAAGTATGCACTGCCGCCTGTGTGCTGCCTGCAGGGCCGGGAGTGTCGTGAGCATGCACGCTGCTGGGCACACCATGGCCTTGGTTTACTACACCACCATGGTGAGTCGGCACACGCGCAGCAGCAACACCACTGCAGTGCATATTCCGCATGTAGCTGTGCTTGCACAGCTGTGTCTTGATGTTCAAGCAGCCGCAACAGCAGCTATGTGTTGGATGTGTTACATGCTTGGTCCCACAACCGGGGGTGCTCCACATAAAATGTAGTATGGTTACCGTCTGCGCTTGACGAATACTGTCCCTGTGCATGCCTTATGTTGTGCCAAACCTTGCACAGCTGTGTCTTGATTTCCAAGCAGCTGCAATAGCAGCTGTGTGGTGGATATCAAACATGCGTGCGCTCACGTGGTCTATAGCGTGCAGCACACCAGTGCACCAGTGCATCAACGGCCCCACCTGCTCTTGATGAGTGCTTGCCCTGTGCGTTCCTTATGTTGTGCCTGATGTCGCGCCAAACCTTGTGCCTCGCATCCCCTGCTGCTGCGCAGGCGATGTGGGCTGCGTTTGGCGTGATCTGGGACCTGCGCATGTTTGGGCTGGTGGGGCTGCAGGTGGAGGAGGTGGTCAACCTCTGCTGCGACTTCTCAGCAAAGGTGCGCGCGGGGGAGTGGCAGGCATGTGCAGATGGTTTCGCTTCAGCAGACGCAGGGCAGGTCAGCTCACAGCTTCCGCATATGCCAGCCTGGGTTGTGTGGGGGGGTGTTGGCCGTGTAGTGGGTGATGTTTTCCTTACCTCCCATTGTACAGCGCGACTATACGTCAGCCGCATTCAGCGCTTATGTCAAGCGTTTGTTGATGCGATGTGGGCTCACGCTGCGTATGCGCGCCGCGACCGTCATTACTGGCCGCAGGTGGTGTTCAGCTGCGGGCTGATGCTGAGCAGCTTCAAGGGCATGGACAGCAGGCGTGAGGGCGTGATGCGCCAGATCCAGGAGAGCCACCGGCAGACGCTCATCCAGGAGCTGAAGCGCGTGATTGAGCAGAAGGACGCCTTCATGAGCAGCGTCAGCCACGAGCTGCGGACGCCACTCAACGGCATCATAGGTGCGGCAATGCTGCGGCCTTGGTGGCTACGGGCATCATGCCTGTGCGTCGGCTGAGCTTACGATGCGCATGCGGTGCGCATGTAGTGGGCTGACTCTGCTGCTTATGAACTGCCCACTGCTTGATTCTTCACGGCACTAACACGCTATCTCTGCTGCCGCGCTACGCTGCTGCTGCTGCTGTTGCGTGCCATTGTTGTCAACCGCTGCAGGCATCTCTGAGGGCCTGCTGTCTGGCTGCTGCGGCATCCTCAACGAGTCGGTGCGGCGCCAGATCTACGTCGTGCGCACCAGCGGCGCACGCCTGCTGGCGCTGATCAACGACGTGATGGATGCGGCTGCGCTGCGTCAGCACCGGCTGTTGCTGAAGCAGGAGCGGCTTGAGCTGCGGCAGGTGGTGGGGGATGTGAGCGACCTGACGCGCAGCCTGGTGGACAATGACGTGTCGCTGCGCAATGAGGTGCCGGAGGGCATGCTGGTGTGGGCCGACAGCGGCAGGATCATCCAGGTGCGATGAGATTATGTGCCGTTGTGGGTTGCGATGGTTTGTGTGCATGGGCGTTGTTTCCGGGTTACAACCTTTGGTCATGATGAGGCTGCGGGGGACTTTGGCTGTGCGTTGTGGGTAGGCACCAGTATCAGACTGTTGTGGTGGCTGTACCTCATGCCTTGTATACGTGCCTGGTCTCATGGCGGTTGTCTGTAACATCTGCTCGTGTTGTTTCGTGTGCCGCAGGTGCTGAACAACCTGCTGGGCAACGCTGCCAAGTTCACGCGCCAGGGCTGCATCCGCGTGTCTGCCAGCTGGCACGACAGCCAGCACCAGTGGGTGGCGGTGCACGTGACCGACACAGGCATAGGCATCCCCAAGCAGAAGCTGGCATCCATCTTCCTGCCCTTTGAGCAGGTGCGACTGCAACGGCTGTAACTGCAGTTATGGGGTTCAGGCGATAGGCCAGTACTGTGTGTCACCTCTCTACTGTCCTTACTTTATGGTGCATATGCCTGCTAGCTGCATTCAATCCATTTTTGCCTTTGTGAATTGAAATCTGCCTTATTCACCACACGCATTCAACATCTGGCGCCCTTGTTGGCTTGCAGGTCGACGGCAGCATCAGCCGGCAGTACGGCGGCTTTGGCCTAGGCCTGAGCATCACGCAGGAGCTGGTCAAAGCCCACGGTGGCGAGCTGTGGGTGCGCTCCCGCGAAGGCAAAGGCTCCAGCTTCAGCTTCACCCTGCCCAGCTTCACAGGCCAATCCAAAGCAGCCACAGCAGCAGTGCGCGTGCAAGCCACCGCATCCATCACGCCAGGCACTGTGGATTCTGCTGCACCTGGCACCCTCACCAGGCGGGGCAGCAGAGCTGCACTTCCTGATGCCGGGTCACAGTCGCGGCGCGGTTCCGTGCTGCTGTCGCCGTCTGATGGGTCAGCGGGTGGTGCAGATGGTAGCGGCCGGCAGCGGCAGCCGCAGCAGCTTGACAGTGCGAGCAGCATGGGGCTCTCTGGGGAATTTGGGGACGGCTTGTTTGGCGACGAATACTCGCGGGAGCTGCCGTATGATGCAGCGCAGCTCTCAGCACTGGCTAGCAGCAAGCCATTTACAGCGCCTGCAGCGTCCAGCGACGGGCAGCAGCAGCGGCAGCAGAACTCGCACATACGGCGTCCATCATCGTCTGCCTCATCCATTGCTGGCAGCACATCGCGGCGCGTCGGCGGCGCGGAGGGTGCGGCTGCTGGGCAGCCTGTGTTGCTGGACCCGCGGCCAACGCAGTTTGCGCGTACGGGCCGGCACCAGGTGCTGTCTGTGGATGACGACATCCTGAACCAGACTGTGGTGCAGAGCTTGCTGAGCAGCACTGGGTATGAGGTGGTGTGCCTGCCGAGTGGCGTGGCGACGCTGGAGTACATTGACAGTGCGGAGGTGCTGCCTGACCTCATCCTGCTGGACGTGATGATGCCCGACATGTCAGGGTGAGCTGAGGCGGTGGGGGAGGGCAGTGGGGGGCAAGCTCAGGTTGCAGGGTGTTGCAGGTTGTGCTGCTTGTGTTGCGGGGTGATAGACCTTGCTGTGCGTTTGGTGCTGGGCGTCCGATACATTGCAAGCCCTGTGTTGGTGTGCAGGCGATCAGCCTGTGTATTGACAGTAATGCATTCAGTGCAGCGCTTGCATGGATGCACACCACCACAAACTTTTGGAATGGCAGATTGTGATATGCATAGCTTAGGCGGCTTTGCCCTGCCTGCAGAAACCTACCATTTGCACATTGCTGCTGTAGTACGGAAAGTCCAAAAGCAGGACTGCTCGAAATTCCGCAGCAATGTACGCCATGGTACCTGTCACAATTTGCGTTTTCAATCTGCGTTTCCTTTAAACAAATTGACGCACCATCATCAATTGCGCAGCAAGGTGTGACTGACCGGTGACCTGTAAGCTCCTCCCTGCTCAGTCTTTTGATGCTGCCCATGTACTGTCCACTGATCTTACGGTCGTTTGCTTCCTGCTTTCTGTTTTCTGCTCTATTCAACCCACCACCCCACCTGTGCGTGCCAGGCCTGAGGTGTGTGCCAAGCTCGCTGCGCGTGAGCCGCAGCTGGCAGTGCCCATCATCATGGTCAGCGCACACAGCGAAGAGGCCATGGTGGTGCGTGGACTGGACGCAGGCGCAGTCGACTACATCACCAAGCCCTTCAAGCGCGCTGAGTTCCTGGCGCGCATCCGCGCCAAGCTCACGCTGTCCAGCGACTCGCAGGGCGCAGCGCAGGAGCAGGTGCAGCAGGTGCGCGACTGGGCTGGGTGGTGCGTGGAGGTTTAGGATGCTGCCCTGCCAGCGTAATAGTCAGCTGTTGGGTGATGACGTCTTGTGGACCCATGAGCAGTGCAGACTGCTGGAATGTACATGCGGCTTTTTTAAGATGGGACACGACAAGCAAGCTAGCAACGCTGCATTGGTTTCAAGCTGTTTAAATACTTGCAGCTGTTGCTGGCTATGTGTGGTGCAGTGTGCTGCACAGGTGCTGGAGGAGCAGGACGCTGAGCCGCTGGTGATGTGTGTTGACGACGACGAGGTCAACCACATTGTGCTGGAGGGCATGCTGCACTCACAAAACTACAGGTGCGCGACACACAAGCGGGCATTTAAGAAGCGAAAAAGATGTGTTGGAGAAGCGCAAGACTTGCTTGTTGCTGCAGTACAATTTGAAATGGTATCTGCGTTGCTCTACCAGCATATCAGTGTTAGGCATGGAGATGATCGCATCGGCCAGCTTCACTTCTGCTCCCCCCTCATCTTTGCTGCCAACAATCTGGCTATCCATTCATCAACGGCAAACTCTGCTGCCGCACCCTGCAGGTATGTCAAGGCGCGCTCGGGGTCTGAGGCCCTGTCTCTGCTGGACACTGCGGAAGGCCGGCTGCCACACCTCGTGCTGCTCGACACAGCGCTGCCAGACACGACCGGGCTTGACGTGCTGCAGCAGATCCGCGGCCGCTTCAACCAGATCGCACTGCCCGTCGTAATGCTCACCGCGCGGCACAACGAGAAGGCGATTGTTGCGGCGCTCGACAGCGGCGCGAACGACTATGCCGTGAAGCCGTTCCGGCGCAGCGAGCTGCTTGCACGCATCCGCATGCACCTCCGCAGCAGCCAGAAGGCCGCAGCAACAGCAGCCGCAGTCACGCCAATGAGCCCGGTTGCTGCTGCGCTGGCGGCAGCAGATGAGGGGCTGTCGCAGCAGCTGCAGGAGCTGCTGCCGGCCGCGCAGCAGTTGAAGCAGGTGCCGCTGCTGGTAGCACAGCTTGAGGGGTTGGAGGTGGCCACTGCAGGGCTGGCTCCTGAGCAGCTGAGTCAGCTGCTAGGCACCATTGCCGACACGTTTGATGCTGTGGTGGAGAAATATGCGGTGCTCAAGGTGCGGCGCGCGCTGACAGGCAGGCGGTCAGAAGTCCGGCACACAAATGCGGTGTTATGCATTGTGCCGATGACTTGGTGTTGTGAGCATGCACATTCTAGTTTAGTTTGCTGGCAGGCGCTCAGCAGTACAGAGTGTGCATTGTGCCGATGTTCTGGTGTTGTTATCATGCAATTGTTGCTGTAGTATGCTAAATAGACGAGTCATCAGGCTGTACTGGACATTGTGGTGGCCACATCCGGTCCACGCGTCAAGCTGGCTATTACCTTGCGGGCCCAGCACGCGTGGTGTGTACCCGAACAGCCTTATGGGTCACAAGCGACTTGCCATACATACACTTTGCATTGCATTTGCCCCAGCTTACGTTTTACATTACAGCCTCACTGACATTGCATGCTGCTGGTGGTTGTCTCACGTGCTGCCTGTTGCAGGTTGAGGCCAGTGACAAGCTGCTGATGGTGGCAGCCCCGCTCAGCAGCAGTGCTGCCAACAGCGCACGCAACAGCCTGCAGCTGCCAGTCGTGCAGCTGCCAGATAGCAGCACAGCACCAGCAACGGCAGCAGCAGCAGACCAGCTGCAAGACCAGCAGCCAGGTCAACAGCAGCAGCAGCAGCAGGGTCAGAGCCAATCAGCAGCACAGGCCAGTGCAGCTGGCGTGAGCCTACAACGGCTGCTGCTGCTCGCTCAGGAGCTCATGCAGTGCCTGGACATCAGCGCAGAAGCCAGCAGCAGCGGCGCTGCAGGCTGCGACAGCCCCACAGCAGAAGACAGTGCTGAGCAGCTGGTGCTGTCTCCTGGCACGGTACAACAGCAGCAGCGAACTCCAGGCGTCAGGGCAGCAGCGGCAGCACTGCCAGAATGCTGCAGGGGTGTCCTGAAGCTGCGCATTGCAGTACACGTTGGTGCGCTGCATGCAGGCGTAGTGGGAGCGAGGCGGCCAAGGTACCGGTTGTTAGGCCCTGCGCTGCAATTTGTGAAGCAGGCGAGTGCTGTGGCACCACCCAACACGGTGGTTGCTACAGGTGCTGCTGCGTCACAGCTGCTAGCGCTGGGAGTTAGCGGGTTGCAGCCTCTGTCAGTAGCATGGCCAGAACCTGCTGCTGGTTTAGGCGATGGCAACAGCAGCATGCAGCAGCTGTGGATTGTGACGGCTGCTGCAGCTGTGGAAGCAGCAGCAGCTGGCAGCCGCAGCAGCAGTGATAAGGTGCATGCACTGCTCAAGGCAGCTGCAAGTGCAGTTGCAGCTGGCGCAGCTAGCAAAGGCTGCAATGGGGATGGTGTACCCCTTGTGGAGCAGCAAGAGCACCTGCAGCAGCAGCAACAGCAGCGGCAGAGCAGCAGGATCAGCAGTGAATCCTTGCAGCCTCTTGTTGGTACACCTAAAAAGCACCAGCAGCAGCGACCTGTGCAGCCGCAGCAGCAGATGCCCAACCAACCGCTTGTCTCTATGCCGCTGCAGCAGCTGCTTGTAGCCAGCACTGCACTGAGCATGCCTCCCCTGGCCTGGCAACAGCAGCAGCAGCAGCTCATGCAGCAGCAGCTGCTGCAGCAACAGCAGCTGCTGGCAGCTGCTGGCTTCACACGGCAGGTGCTGGCACCCACTGTTGCAAATGGCCTGCCGTTCAACTGCGCGCCAGTGCCCTCATTTAGCACTGGCTGGCCTGCAGGGCCTCCAATGTATGGCAGCCTGTGGGGCTCAGGGGAGCCATCTGCCAATGGGCATGCTGTGCTGGCACAACCTGCGGCCGCTGCAGCGCCAGCAGCAGCGGGAGCCAGCAGCGGCAGCAGCACTGCCAGCGGTGCATCCACTGCTGCTCCTGCGCGCACCACCAGCGGTGTCAGCAACAACAGCGGCAGCTCGTATGAAGCCAAAGCAGGCAGCCAGCAGCAGCAGCAGCACTGGCAGCTCCCTGGGTTGTTTGGTGGGCCCGTTGCGAACGGCAGCACTGCTGCGGAGTTGAATGCTGCATTGGCGGCGCTTGCTGGCTTCCAGCTGGGGGCAGATGAGACGCAGCAGATTATGGAGCTGCATCAGGAGCTTGATCTCATGCAGCAGCAGGTGGCAGCACTCACAGGAGGCGGCTTGCATTGGGCCACACCCACAGTGGCTACTGCGGCCAACGGTGTGAGTGACAATGGCGGCAGCAACGGCCTGTGGCAGTGCAGCAACGGTGTGACTCCAGGTGTGGATGGTGCGGGGCTGTCGCCTGCTGCTGCTGCTGCCTTGCTGGCGCAGCTCCAACCGGCACAGCAGTGTCAGCAGCAGCAGCAGCAGCGGTCTTCAGCTGAACGCTCTGCAGCCAGCTCCACTGGCGCCAGTGGGAATTCTAGTAGCAGTAGGAATAGTCCGCAGCCTGCTGCCGAAGCAGCACCGGCAGGACCTGCAGCACCTGCAGTGTCCGGGGCTGAGGCCAGTCGCAACAGCGGCAGCAGCACTGGTGGCGGCCACGGCCGTGGCAAGGCAGCTGCTCAGCAGCTTGGGCAGCTGTTTAGACGCAGGCCTAGGAAGAAGAGCGACAGCTGAGCTGCACCTTTCCGTGGATTGTGGCCAGCTAGTTTGTGGCGGCTGTGGTGATGATGAGGAGGCGGCGCGCTGTGCACTGGCACTGGCAGTTTTGTGTGTCTGCAATGGTGTCGTGAGTGCTGGCAGATGCCAGTGAAGTGATTCATGGCTGGCAGGCATTGCTGGTGTACGGCATTGCCTGCCAAGCTGTTGTATCTTTTTCGGGATGGTGGTGGGATTGGTGGAATAAACCCTTTCGAGGCGCAGCAAGTGGCTGCTGTTGCAGCCAAATGGCTTGTTTTGGGGATGGGTGTCAAGGGGAGGGGGATTGGTGGTCAGCCATGGTTGGGGTAGCAGCTGTCGGCTGCTGCATCTCTCATTTTGACTCGGCCCTTGCTCAATTGCATGTGCTGGGTTTTTTCGGCGCTGCTGTGGCTACGCGGCGCTGGCAGTTACATGCACGGTGCTGTGTCATTCCTTGTATTCATGTGTGGCTGCAGGCCTCTCTGTTGTATGTTGCGCTCCAATGCCTGCTGCCTGTGTCACTCTGTGGCAGGAGGTATACTCTGTGCAGCCTGGCAGCATGCTGTGCTGGAGCTTGACATGCTTCTGTTTGGCTGGGCATATCTGTTCATGTGCTTCAATAAGGTTGGCTGTGGTTGTTGCCATGGGGAGTTCTTTTTGTGGTTGCCACGCTATCGCACGTGGCTTTGGGGCGCGCATTGTGCTTGGCTTCTGTCCTTGGTTATGCTGGCAGTCATCTGCCTTGCAGAAACGGCTGCCAGGCATATCAAGGCTAGTTTGGTTCGGTCATTGCGGTAAGATCGCAGCTGGCTGAGGCGTGTTACTGCATCGCTGTTGGTTGGCCTTCCTACTCAGTGTGACAGCTTGCACCTGTGCACATCCAGTTGTGTGCACACGTGCAGTTTTGCGTGCCACAGGTGCACACACCCGTGCATGTGTATGCAGTGGTGGCTGCTATAGCCTTGCTGTGGTGTTTCAGCTTACCCGCCTTTGTGTGTTGTGAAGTTATACACTTGTATGTGTGATATCTGCAGCACAATCGTGCCTGATGCATCTGTGGGCAATTCGCTGCTGCGATCACTCATGCGCAAACAGATGGACCAATTAGTGCTTGCAGGTGTGCGGGGCTACCCTGCCTCCCTGCCTTGTACAGCCTTGCCATGTTGTTGTTTTTTGCGTGTTTGTTACGGGATGGATGAGTGCTGAGACAATCGGCTGTGTGCGCTGTACATGTATGGCTGTTCCACTCGGTGGCATCACGGTATGACAAGGGGTTGGGGTTCTTACGTTTAAAGCGCCGTTTTGACAGTTGTGTCCTTCAGCAGCATTGCGCATGCCAGCAGACAGCTGTGTAGCGCTGTTTGTGCCCATGGTGCACTACACTTCAAGCACGAAGTTGCGCCAGACTTGCTTTGACTGACTCTGCGCACTGCACTGGCTGTGGGTGCTGACTGCGTCCTTGTTGTGGCCTGTGGGCTACTGCGTGCGCTAAGCGTTGCCTGTGCAACACTTCAGGTGTGGTTGTTGCACCGCGCTGGATTCTGCGTACTGCTGATATTGTCACAGGGAGTTGTAGCACGGGTTCTGATGTGCAAAGGTTGTGACGTAAGACCTAGAGGTTGTGGTTCATCGTACTATGCTTTATGTCGCACTGGGCAGTACTACTAATACTACTAGTATGCCTGCCAGGCAGCGTTGGCGACGCCGTGCCAGCAGCTGCAGGCTATTATTGAGAGATAGGTTAGTTACAATAATCAATCCTTGTAAGCCATACCTTTCGGCATCGGCAACCGCGCCTCACCCACTGGGGAGGCGGAAAGCAGACTGATTATTCTCTCTATTTTCGGTGTAAGGTAGACCACCCAGACCCTTACACCCCTTCTTACTAGGCAGCATGTGGGAATCACCCCATACGGTGGACTGCATAGGTTAGTTACATGTGTGCTAATATTGTTGCAGCAGGCTGCATGGGTGACTGTGTATGCATTTGCCTGCACCTGGGGCAGCTATTACACGCGCAGCCTGCCGTAAACTCAGCTTGCTGTCTTTGGTGCGGCTAGCCTTGCTGATCGTGTCACTGTCTCGGGACAGCAGTTGTGCGCAATGCAAGCATATGCCTGACTGGTGACGTGTGTGAGTGGCTTTCGCTAATGCATGAAGGTCACCGGCCTGCTGACTTATCGAAGTGGGCTGTTTGGTGGTAGTTGCCAGGCACCATGCATGCATATGCCAGTTGCGCTGGCCTATAGGCCTAGCTAGGCGGGCATCATGCCAGCTGCACAGTTGGTAGGAGGGCGCCAGTTTGGAGAGTGCATTGCATCGCAGTGCACCACACTGCGTATTATGAGGCTAGCACTGCATCATGCGGCTGTGCTGCCAGCGGTCTTGGAGCCGGCACCTGTACAGGACATGCTGCAACGCCACTCTGGATTGTGCATCAGCGGGCATGTTGTGTGTTACACATGTACCACAATCCCTCAACAAATGGCACTACACAGCATCATACTGCATTGCATGTCTGCATACATAACACGCATACTATAGTAGTATGCAAGTGCTTGCTGTTGACTGTGTAACTCCAATCTGCACGTCAAGCCTGTGTGAGGGCTGAGGAGTCCAACGTCAGTAGTAACAAGCAGCAGCAGTTTCAACGTAGCAGGAGATCAAGCCAGCCAGCAAGCAGGGTACCGTATGAGGGCCTCATGCAAGTGATACAGCTGCAGCTGCACCACACAAACTGGCATGTTTTTTTGCTAGAGTGCTGCATACTATTCACAGACTCATACAACCGCTGGGCAGTATTATAGCTGTGGATGAGTACAGGGCTTCAATCAAGCTCCAATAGAAGTTCTTAGGTAATATCTAACTTTCTCATTGGAGATTAGCAGTGACAGACCCATCTGCTTAGCACTCACAGGCAGATTTGGCACTGCTGGAGCAAGTTTCTAGCCAATGACAACACATACGTGCCCCTTTCGGTCACCAAAACAGACCAAGAGGTCAACCAAAAGGTTATCGATTGGTTAACCATCGGTATGATCCACTCCCAAGTCGCCCAAGTGCAAAACTTGACTCTGCCTTCCAGGGCGGGAGCAGCTGTCAGCTGTCACATCCACTTTCAGTCGCTGCCATGCCATAGCCTGGCTGCGCAATGCAGAAAGTGCCACTATCTGCACAATGCACTCAGATAGTGCCCTTCCACAGGCTGTAGCAGAGGGTGAGGAGTATCTCTAGGACTAATTGCAATTGCAAACTCCTCACCCTCTGCTACAGGTGGCCCAGGAGTACACTGTACAATTGCTGCCTCCATGTACAACTGCTAGGTCTCAAGATGGTGGTACAGTCTGGACTTACCTTTTTGTTGGGTGATGATGACACGTGTGAGAATTAAAGCAAATGATCAGTCTGTGGTGATGGGCTATTTGATGGGAATTGTTGACGGAACAGTTGACGCTGCAGTGCGGTGTCACAACTGGTATGCTTGAGTGTCATCACGGCAGGCCACGCAGCCAAAGCCCATTGTAGTCCTGTCCATCACTCAGGACGCCACGGGTTGCTAGCACTCCATCTAGCACTCGTTGCAGCTGAGTTGATGTGGCTGCCTTGCGCTGCTGGCGCTTGTCGACATCTGGGTGTGAGCTTAACCAGTGGCAAGTGAAGAACTGCATCAACGAGTTGACTGGCAGCTTGCGTGAGGCATCACTGCATGTGTGCTGTTGTATCCATTCTCTGGTAGCTGCAATGTCACCGGTACTGACGGTACGCAATGCAGAGCTTTGTATGACAAGTTGCTTGAACACAGCCATTGATGCAGGCAGTGGCAGGACGCGGTTGCATGCTGTCTTGTATGCAGCAAATGCATCCACCAGCAGGCGTGCAGATGCAGGAGTTAATGAATCTAGCTTGTATTGTATGTTGTCACCCTCTTGGCCAGGTCGTTGGTTAAATCTGCCCCTGGCTGGAAGCATAATCAGTCGGCTTGTGAGAGCTGGGTCCCTCTCCTGAAGATCCAGCAGGTTCGGCCAGTCATGCACATTTGCCGCAATCACAACAGCTGTCTGGTTGCTTTTGCCAGCTGTCAAGGACTTCAACTTTCCGTAGTTGAGTTGATGCGCATATGCCGTGCTATTTGTGCGGCTTATCTCATCAAAGCACCGCAACAGAGGTGCAGTGATCAGTTGCGGCTCACATGTGTGACTGCTACTGCCCAGTGTGAGTGCCTGGCCACTCTGCATAGAGCAGTTGCATGCTCCCAACACAGATTGCAACCAGGTCAGCAAGGTCGTCTTGGCAGCATTTCCTGGTTTGTCATCATCACCCAAGCTATCTGTCAAACACACCAGCATCTTGCAGCAGTCGTGTGGCGCTAAACATCGCCCCAAAAAGCGCAGCAGCCACTCACGTTCTGCATCTACCGGAAAGTACGTGCTGAGCACCCGTGTTGCTTCTTGAATGTCTGCTTCACCAACTGCCATCAACTGCTGGTAAGTGATGCTGATAGCTGGTTGAGTTACCATTAGATGCCGTGGGTAAGGTAGTGGATGAAATGCAAGGGTGTCTGTGTCAAGCCAGCCATCCTTGAACGGCACCCGCTTGTGCCGAACCCTTGACCACATGTCTTGCAAGACTTGCATGTTTAGCAGGCTGGGCTGGAGGCATCTTAGCAAAGTGTGCGCAAACTGTAGGGACGTGGGCAGTGCATGGCAAACATCAGTGCTTAGGAGCCCGCGATGATGTGTGAGCAACCAGTGTGCCATGAACATGCTGGCTTCAGTGGCCTTTTGGTTTAGTACCCACCTGCCGGTAGCAGCAGAAGGAAAGGCATACATTGCTTGAGTAGTGCGTGTAGCACACACTGCCAGCGGAAGGTGCTTCAGTGGCTCTGCCTCTAGGTGCAAGCGCATTGTCAATTTCGCTGCCAGCTCATAGGCACAAAACATGGAGTTGCTCCGCTTCTTTTTTATGCTTCGTGCTGCAGCCATGTTGTCTACACATATGACTCTGATAATTGTGCCGCAACACAAACGGTAATTGTGATGCAGCACAAACACCTTTTGTTACATAACCCATACTGCCTCGCTGAGCAGGCATGCCAAATGCTGACAGCGATGATGTTTTCACTGACAACAGCCTGTCTATCAAGCGGCACGTTTAAAGCATAGAATATCATATCTTCAAGGTTAGCAGGCTCACAGCATGTCGTTTACATGCACCCCCCGCACTCAACACACGCCACTAGTTGGAAGCCTGATCTCCCTGGCCACAAGGGAAGGGATCCGGTTCACAAGAGGCGCGGTTTACAGCAGGCAACACGCATGTTTTTGGATACGCGCAGAACCGATAGAGGAGTTCGTGTTTGTCTCTTACATGAGCCCTGGACATGCATTACCATTTCGAGGTAGCCGCTCATCAAATCTCATTGGCAAGGGTGTCAGGGCCTTGAGAGACGAACTTCCCTTGAACATTGACGAGAGCGCGACAAGCTTTGTAGACGGACGAGTCTACATTGCTACCACAGATACAACAGTCACAGCTGAGGAATTCGCAGGGCAGTGTGCAAGGTACATTGCTCAGCCGCTGGCGGGGCCCCTGCACACACCAGTGCTAGCTGACATGCTCAGGGCAAACGGGGTCCTCGCCGGCCTGCTGCTCAGCATGCTGGGACGGCTGCAGCACACCAAGCAGTCACTACAACCAGTCACAACTGGCTTTGGCGAGACCAAGCAGCCGGTGCTGTGCATGCGCGTGCAAACACAACCTTATGGCAACGAGTTTGCTGACGTAACAAGCATGCTAGCTAACACTGTGCCGAAGCTGAAGTGGCTGTGCATTCTGCCTCCGCCATGGCTGACTAGCTGCTCGGAGCGCATAAGAAGAGCTCGCGAAGCCGGCTGCCGCTTGATCTTGATTGATGCACGTAATTTTCCTCAGCGGCCCCTCAACAACCTGTTGCGGCTGCTGCAGAACAACCTTGATGCTCAGAGCATGCACTGTGTACTGATCCTGTCAAAGGAGCCGCTGCCCCGCGGCATCAAGGAGGCAGGCCTGATGTTGGTACCGTTCGACTTCAGCACAGCAGTAGGACAATACCAGCACAGTTTGAGAGATGAAGAGGCATCCGTGCTAGTATCATGTAACAGGGCTTTTCTTCAAACAGACTTGGCCCAACTGCTGCAGGACCACGATGGATACATCAAGACCCAGCGCATGCTGTCAGGGCTGCCCGAGTGATAGTCAGTAGCCGTCCTCATCATCGTCGCTCACAATCAGGCACCCAGGGTCTTCGGGTGGAATGTACTCGGGGATCACAGTTGCACCCTGCCAGTCCTCGTAGTAAGGCTTTTTCTGGAAGTCACGCATTCTGAAGCCATTGATGATGTTTTCAAGTTTCTGTATAACGTAAGAAGACAGGCGCCCATCTCGCTTGAGCGCATAATTAGCGAAAATGGGGTACCCTGCATCAAATCTGTCTGCAACAGCATTGCCGTTGTGCCTCATACATGCAAGCCAGTCAAAGATCAACTGTATCTTTGCAGAGGGTGACTCAGACGTGTTGACTGGCATGTTGGGTGGGGTGGATCACTGGCGCGGCGTTCCCTACATGTAGGTACCGCTGCGCATCTTTCAAGTGGGTTTCGGTGACTCTACGTCTCGTGCTGCTCGGCGCATCATGTCAAAAAAGGTAGATGTGTGGAAATGCAAGGAGTGTGTTCATGTTCATCGGGCAGTATATTAATGTGAGTCTGTTCTGACTCATTCTAGCAACAGGCTCAGATGCCACTTGAAGGGGACGGCTCATCCATTGCAACCCCTGTTGTTAAATACGTGCACAGGAAGCGGCTGCCCTTGCAGCATCTTGCCGACTGCTACGGGATCAAGCTGCCTACAGCTGACGAACTTCCCCCCTCTTATAGCATGCGGATGTGGCTGACTCGCCGCATTGCCACCATGCATGGCCGACACCAAGTAAACTACCAGCGCATCAAGGCAGATCCCGACCGACTTGCTAAGTACAAAGCAGCCACTAAAGAACGGGTCCGGCGCTGGCGAGCAAAGCATCGTGATGTATGTTTTGCCTTGGCGTCACTGTCAGATCAAAATACTGCCCGTGTAAGGCTGTCGCATGTTACTAAAAGGTTGCGTGCGCATCCAAAGAAAAAAAGGAGAAACAAATGAATCAGGAGCACAGCGCTTCAAGCATTGTGATGCACCCATCAGTGAAAGCAATCACACAGATCATACAGCAAAAAGCGGCATCTTTAAGCAGCGGCTGAGCTGCTGGCTGGTTTGGCTGGATACGTTGGAGGCTGGTTTGGTGTGGCTGGCTGGCTGGCTGATGGATCAGCACTGACGCAAGTGTGCTGCTAGGAGGCTGGGCAGTGCCCAGGCCCACGTTGGTCAGCGGGGCAGGTTCAAAAGTGCCTCAGGGTGGGTCGGTGGAGCTGCTGTGCAGGCAGGTGCACGCCGGGCCGCAGCAGTGTTGGCAACCCTTGAACATTGGTAGCTTAGCTTGCTAGCGCACACCATCTGCATTGCTTGTTTGCGTCGCGGCAAGCCTTGCAGCAGGTGTGATGAGAGGACTGCTGCGCATGTAAGGTGGTTCGGCTGAGGCACACGAAGGTTCTGGGCTGCTTCTAGCTGCTGCGCTCAGCTCAGCCGGGCACTGCTGCTGCATGGAAACACAGAAGCACAGCCACCTCATTGCTCCCAACCGCATGCGGCTGCGCACCTGTATATGCGGGGGCCTTGCTGATGCGCACCTGCAGTTTGGTGAAAGAACAACCCTCTTTCAATAAGCAAAGCTGCAATGTTACGGGCGTCGCCACAGCGGCACAGAGACAGGCAGGTCAAGTGTGCTGCTTTAGTCCCAAGTCAGAGTCAGGGCCTCTAGCACTCTCGCACAATAGCTGGCCCCTGCTGGTTGGAAATCTATGCACGTACACACTGCTAGCCTTGGCTTGGGCTTCAGATGAGCATACACGGGTCGGATGTGGATAAAAGCCCCAAGTTGGTTGGCCAAAAGAGCTCAGTGAGCTCTTGCTGCAGTATAGAAAATTTTGTGGTTGATTGCGTAAGTGGTCTTCTAGGTGAAAGGCAAGCAGCAGTCATGTAAAAACAGTGTAAAGTTATATGTGCTGACAGTGTTGCTATTCTTGCGTGCTGGGCAGCTCTGATGTACCCGGGTACATCAGATGGGCCCTGTCCTGTTCCAGCAGCAGCAGCAGCAGCAGCAGCAGCAGCAGCAGCAGCAGCAGTCACCAGCAGCAGCAGAAGCAAAGGGACCACGGGTGCTACCACTCCACTGGCTCCTGCCCACGACTTGGCTGTCGTGGGCATCGACCCTGGCAGGTGCACGATCGTGCACGCCGCGACCCAGGTGCAGGGCACCCGTACGCTGGAGTGGACGCTGCCCCGCAAGCGCTATCGCCTGGAGTCCGGGCTGGCACAGGCGCAGCGTTGGGACACGGCCATGATTGGTGGCGCCTGGAAACAGACGAACCAGCAGGGCAGAGCACTGCGCAGCAGCTCTCTTCAGCAGCTGACCCAGCACATTGCGGCGTACAACAGCGTGGCTGAGGAGTGGTGGACATCCGCCATGCAGCGCAAGCGGGCCAAGCTCCGCGTCTGCACCTATGGCGGCCGCAAGCGCTGCTTGGACCGCTTCTTCTCCGGCTTGGAGCGGGACGTGTCGGCAGCCGAGCCCAACAAGCGCCTGGCCATTGCCTATGGTGCCGCCACGTTCAGCCCTCCGGAACTGGCAAGCCCGCCACGCCCACAACTGCTGCCTATAGAGCGGCACTGCGCCTGCAGAGCTCTGGTGCAATTGTGGAGAAGCAGAACGAGTGCCGCACCTCAAAGCAGTGTTGTCACTGTCATGGAGATGTGGAGGCTTGCTGGCAGAGTGTGCGGCTGCAGTTGGGACCAGCACCAGACACGGATGCTGCTGGTGCTGGCCCCTGCCCACCACAGCTCAGTGCCAGAATTCAGGTGGAGGCTTGTCACGGACCCACGGTGCCAAAGGCTGGCGCCTACCTGAGGGGGTTGCTCTTCTGCCCAGAGTGCAGCAAGTTCCTCAACCGCGACAGGTCAGCAGCGCTCAACATCCGCTTCTTGTTTACACAAACGCAGCTGCTGGGTTGCTCTATGCCCACACAGTTTGTGGCTCGTCGCAAGCAAAAGAAGCCGAAGCGCAACCAAGCCAGCTGAAACAAGCTGGTATACAGAGGGCAATGTCCACTTTTTATCTGGCCATGCTGTAAGTACATATCATGCTGGCAAGAGGCGCGTTCGTGACGCTTCAAACTGCAGTTTGAAGCGGCAGCTGCGCTAAACCTCGAACCTACAGGCCTGTAGGGTAGAGGCTTAGCGGCACCTGGATGTACGCCGCTGGCTTCTCGCATCATTGAAGTAGCTGTTGTAGCGCATCGAAAACCTCAAGGTGCTGTCGCGGAGCGCGTTCACGATGTTTCGAACTGCACTGAGCGGCAAAGTTGATGGCCTTTGTTTGACCTGGCAGAAGTCGATGGATATTCTGCCAGAACTAGAACTCATTGTTTTGTCATGGAAACAGCAACAGCAGCAAAACCATGCAGCAGTCCAGAGCAGCAGGAAGCTGCAGAGAAGCAGTGGTCCCTTCTGCAGGTCATCCCTGCTGCAGGACAGCTGCAGTCAGATGAAGACGTGTGCTTTAAAGGCAGCTCAGGCGCTTCACAAAATTGCGTGTGGCAGGCTCTGGGAAATTTTGGATCCAGGGTGTGGTGGCATGCAGGGCTTTGTAACCAGGCACTCAGACCAGCTTGCACTGGCGTGTTGCTATCAGCCAGTGGCAGCAGTTGATTGATGACCTATAGGAGCAGTTGTGCGCATTATGATATTTGACCCCTCCCCATACCCATCCTAGCAGTTTCACCACAAAGGTGACGGCTGTTGTTGATATTTGTCATAGTAGTTACCCCCCACTCTTGGCTGGAGCAGCTGTGCGCTTACACCAACTGCCACGTAAAAGTGGACAATATCCCTCTTTCTTCCGCTGCTGAGGGGCGCGGGGCCGGTGGCGTTGATGCTATAGCTTACAGCATGGCCGGATCAAAAGTGGACATGGCCCTCTGCATACCAGCTTGTTTCAGCTGGCCTGGTTGCGCTTCTTTGGCTTCTTTTGCTTGCGACGAGCCACAAACTGTGTGGGCATCATAGAGCAACCCAGCAGCTGTGTCTGTGTAATCAAGAAGCGAATGTTGAGCGCTGCTGACCTGTCCCGTTTAGGGTTTAGGGTTTAGGCCTCAGCTGTCCCCAGCCGCCTGACCATGCTTATTGTAGACAGCACCCAAAAGCTGAAGATGTGTCTGCTGCACTCACCCGCTTGGTCAAGCAGGGATGGGCAGACGGGGGTGCTGAGGTGGCTGACCCAAGGTCGGCGCCCAGCCACCATGTGACCATGTGCACGCACGCTGCATGGGTGCACCCTATGGATGATGATGCCGTTTTTGACCGTAGCACACAACCCGAGTACATGCAGTTGTGTTTGCCATTTCGTGTGTTACAATGCCTGGTGCGGCTCCGCACAGGAGTTGCTCAGCTAGAGGTGCAGTTAGGCAGGCATGCACGCCCTCGGGTGCCCAGGCCTCGACGTGTTTGCAGGTTGTGCTCGCTTGCTAGCCCTTCAACAGCCAGCCGGCCTGCGTGGCGCACACGTGTGCATGCCCGGACTGGGACCCATGATAATGTGGAAGATCTCAGACACTTCCTTTTGGAGTGCCCTGCATATGACCACTTACGTGATGCTCATCAGCGTATATTCTGTCCTGATGGCACCACCAACCGTTGTGTTGATGAGATGGTGTCGCGTGTTCTAAACTGTGAAGATCAAGAGAGCTTGGCTGTTGTTGTATTCCAGATGTGGTTGTATCGCTCAGTTCTATTAGGCTTATCGCCTGACCACACCAGCGTACCAATCCAGCCGGAGGGCTATGTCCCTTCAGATGACACCCTAGATGCTGTTGCCTCTAGTCCATAAGGCTTTGACATTTCCTGACAAATTTCATATGCATTTGTGCCACAGATCTGGTTTGTTGCCGCATTATGCCGCCTTAGTCGCCCCTGTTCTTGCTTCTGATTGTGAGAACTTGACAACATGCTTTCTGTTGGTGTGCTTCTTCAGCACAAGCTGCTGGCTGAGTGGGGTGTGTCTCTGACACGCCGCAGATATAATTGTTTGCTTATCCTGGAGAGAACTTGTGCTCATCTGATGGCGTCAATGTGTTGCATCGAGCGCTCATCTCCTTTTGTCACGTGTTGACTCTGTGCTCATTTGGGGTGGCTCATACCATCTAAGATGGTGACTGGACCCACATGTACATGTAACTACTCTCTCTCATTATGATCACAACACAGCAAACTTTTAGCTTATATGTGATACTTCCTTTCAGCTTTTGCAGATAGTACGGGCGTTGCCACGTACCGAAGACGTCGAGCCTGCTTACTAGTGATACCTGCACTCAGCCCCTACCCAGCCATATTCAGGTCACAAACTAACTGTATCCTAGTCTGCGAGACGGCAAAACATACGGTAAAACTAATATCTGCTATAGCAGAATACAAACGTTTTCGAACTGAGAATAGCGAAAGGTTCCAAAAACTCTCGTGCGGGCCACTTCGCAGCTTGAGTTTTAGCTGCCACCTGCGAGGAAAATATACATGAGCCGCCGAGACGCAATTCTTTCATTGCTAAAACCGTTTTCAAGACGCCGTTTGGAGGAGCGTTGCTGTATGTTGCTCTGTCCGGGCCAGGCTGACCACAGAGGCACAGCAGCACATAACAGCATGCAAACAAGCAGGTTTCTTATCAACTGTGCACTGCTGTCCGCTCTCAGTGACAAGCCAACAAAAAGTACTCAAAAAGGATGTGGCGTAGTTTTACAGTCACACAGGGCCTGCATTGAATGCCCTAACTGGGCTGGGTGCTGCTGTGCACAGCCTCCAAAGTTGTCCTGCCACAGCTCACTGCACAGCTAGCTGCAGTCACAAGGTACATCATGCATAGAGCCCGCACTCATCTCATGCTACTGCTCAAAACTCATGTCTCAGCTATAGCTTAGCTAAGTCTCAACTGCACACAGCCCAGCCTGCACCTCCAACAGCCACTCTGCCTCCACTTTAGACAATGTCTCCAGCGCCTCGCTGCTGCTGTCAGAGGGCTGCAGAACATGCAGAATGCTGCTGATCTCGTTACTGCACAGCTCCTGAGATCTTCGCTGAAGCTGCAGGGGCTGGGCAAGGTCGCGCGCAGCATTCTGATAGAATCGGCCAAACATGGGGTTGCCTTCAAAGCGGTCCACGCGGAATAGCCAAACCAGGTGAGTGTTGCTGCTGCTGCTGCTGCTGTTGCTGCTGCTGCTGTTGCTGCTGCTGCTGCCAGCAGATCCACCTGCACCCTCAGCAGCAGCTGCTGCCACTTTGAAGCTGGCTGGGTCTCGCATGTTCTTCTTGCTGCACTCTACCCCCATGAACACGTGATCGCCCAGCTGCACCCAGCACCCATCCCCAGCCACATCCTCATCAAGCCACACGCCCCGCCGGCCATCAGAAAATACAGGGGGAGGCTTCTGCACCTTGTGTTTCTTGTTGTTGTCCGCCTCTGTTGCTGCTGCTGCTGCTGCCATGGCAGTGCCATGCTTGCGCTTCTTGCCTGTGCTGGTAGGTGTTGCGCTTGCTGGTGCTGCCGTTGCTGTTGCTGTGGGATTGGCAGCACTGGGTCCACAAGCCGGCACAGCAAGCGCCCTGAGGACACCTGCAGGCACTGAAGCACCCTGACGTACTGCCGCGTACAATTGCTTCAGCCCCTGCTTGATGGCTGCAGCCACAGCTGGGTCTGCGGCAGCCCTCAGCAAAGGCACCACGGCAGCTACTGCAGCAGCATGTGCAGCATCAGCCTCGCTGCTCAGGGCCATTGAAAGGTCTGACACTGCGTCCAGCGCTGCAGTGGTCATGCTGCTGCTGCTGCTGATGCTGCTTGGCGCAACAGGATGCACTGCCCCTGCTGCCTCTAGCAGCACTGGCGCTGGCGCTGCTGGCTGCTGCTGCGGCTGCTGCAGTGCAGT